>CAXKVY010012082.1:0-19428 GCA_964058915.1 Tetropium fuscum
ATAGTGGTTAATTTCCATATGTATATCCAGATATAGCACTGGTAAGTGTGTCTTCCTTCTTATTCGTCTATTTGCTTATTTCTCTATGTAATGAAATGCTACAAACCCAAGATTACTTTTCACAAAACAAACATGAATAGCAAAGAATTTCAAAGCTAATATATATATATATATATATATATATATATATATATATATATATATATATATATATATATATATATATATATATATATATATATATATATATATATATATATAAAAATATATATATAAAAAAAATGGAGGATGTTCTCAATTTGGTTGTATGTTTTTTTATGTGCGTTACCGCAGAACTCGGTCATGTATAAATCTATTTTAAAAATTCTTTTTTTGTCGGATTTTTGTCGGATCTTTTTTAAGTGGGTCCCACTTTACTTTTATTTGCATTGAACCTTGGATTCCGAAGATTCCGAGAAAATGGCGAGTGCGCCCGTCACAACCCTAATTTATACATAATATTTAAATTAATTTAAAAAATATGATAGGCACATTGGCGTGGTGCAGGGCACGGCTAAGCATCTCCAAGTGTGCTCAATAGCTCACGGACTGCTGCTTCGCGTATAACGCGGCTTTGCATTAACGTTTGCATCGCCTGAGCACCATTTGACTGAACTGCTGAATGCTAATTGCAGTAAAACTTAAACCGTTTACTCTTATAAGGCCTAACCAGCATGTAGAAGGCTCCCACGTACCAAGGAGACATTGACCAAGGAGACTGCACATTGACGTGGTGCAGGATATGGCTGGGCATCGCCATGTATGCTCAATAGTCCACGGATTGCTGCTAGAGTATTTCTAAATTGATGCGCATGATTTTAAGGGGAAGGGGTTTTAAAAAAAACATTTTAAAAAGCCTATTAATTTTTTATGAACATTCACCTCGTTCATAAAATAAATGTTTCCTTCACAAAAAATTGTTTTACCTACAAGTTTTACTACTAAATGGCAGTTTGTGACCAGTTTGTGATCAGTTTGTGAGATAATGTTACACGGGGAAACAAAATTAACTCATATTATATGTTTTATCAGCTTTTAAACACGCCGATATTTTGATGTTGAAATATAGTTTCAATCATGGAACTACATTTTACAAGCAAACTTAAAATGTTATCGCTTTGTGATGTTTAATTATTCTTAAATTATTATTATTTTAAACAAAAACAAAACACAATAAGTGTTTTAAATAATCTCTAACAATAACTGAACCTTCGAATCAAAAAAATAATTCGTTGCAATTTAAAAAAGCAAAGATAAAAAAACACATATTGGTGTTGTGGCAAGATGAATTACTCAAAACTGAAACCACCTGCTAGCAAAAACCGAAAAGGCGCTTTCTTAATAACTGGTGTTGCCCACATGTGCTCGAATTAATTAATGTATTCTCATTGACTTGCCTAAATTCAAGGCGAATATCCTCTTGAGGAATAGTTCCCATTCCTCTAAAAGCTTGTTACAACAAATAATTTGAGGCGTTGAGTGAATATAATTTCTCAATCAACGTGTGAGGTTAAAGGAGCAGGAACACAACCGCATATTTCCAAGCATATCCCAAATATGTTCAACTAGTGAACAAATGAATAAAAATTAAGACCACCTTACACGTAAACTTTAAAATTATACTACTTGGTAATACCGTTGACTGAAGACATAATTTCTCATAAAGACAAGAGACCTTCGCTTTAACATTCCATCCTAGGAATGGTAGGTACGCCTTCATAAACCTCATCTTCTTTAAATTTTCCATATAAGTCACTAGTAGTTGGGAGCCATTATAAGCTACTTCCCTGAACTGTATTACCTCAAATATCTATTACATGTGCTCTAAATTTTTAAGCTACTGCTCTACCATTCAATATGTAAAAAATGCCTAATAATATATGATTTTAATTAAATGCATCTAATTTATCCTCATTTAACTCAATCAAACTGACAAAACTAAAATACTAACTTTTTGAGTTCAGATACCATGTTTACACGATGCCCTATCCTTTAAAAGATAATAATGGTAATAATGTATTTACTCCTTATTTGGTATATTAGCAACATATTAATGTTTTGCTGGTCGCAAAATACATATAGTCAAAGACCGTATGAACAGGTTATTACCATTCATCATCACATCATAATAAATGTCTCAAAATTTCATACACATGATATATTACACATAAACAAATAAACTGACGAAAATGTCTTTGCCTTAAAAATATGTAAATAGATATCACGATACCGTAAACGGGACTATATAAGGAAGGTATTCACCTGAAAATATAACTGAAACATTATTAAAGATGGAAAGGCAAATAAATAATGGAACAACCGAATACATCGATCAATGAACTCTGGAAGTATATTAACATTACGATATATTACTGCGTAATATATTACTGGAGGCAAAAGGGTATTTTAAGTTCTGATAATATTAACAAACAATGCAGACTTGCCCTAAAGCTATCTCAGCTCAATTATACAAACTTGCTTTCGACAATTACATAATTTCATAGATGTAGGTATAAGTCACGCCCCAGTAAATTCGCGGAGACATGCGTTGTTAAAGAATTCACTAATGCCTCCAAGCAAAACTAAACAATCGTAGAAATTGCTGTTTCAGTAATGCAATAACGATTATTCAGATTATTCGTTCAATTATTATTTTATCTTTTAGTTGCACTTTGGTAATGTATAATAGCTATGCTTATAATGTAACGAGGATATTGTTTGTTTATTTATAAGAAGCCCATGTATGAGAATCCGCTACTTATTACTATTTACTACAATTGCAACAAATGATGTCCAGGCTTTTCGCTCAGCCGCATTCTTCGAATTTACGAAAGCAGAATCTCTAATGAATTGTCTTGTTTACGGACCGTCAAATATTCCGGCTTTAATTTTTTCCAAACTCGACTAAGGCATTTTCTTCCCTATATACGCTAAGCACGAACCGTTCTTATCAGGAGCCTTGACAAACTGCTTCATAAGGCCCAGCGTGATATGCAGTGGAGGAAAGGTGATTTTCTCTCGTTCACAAGAAGCAAGGGTATTTTGTGTAGCCACTTTGCGATTCAAAGAGAAAGTTTACCATTTTCAAGTCAACACAAATCACCCATGCGTGTTCATTATACTTTATCTTATCCAGCACCTATGTTGCTATGTATGAAGCTATGTTGTCATATTTTCGTTAAGTGACCAATTGGTATTGAGGGACCAATCATCTGGAGAATAGTCAAGAAGAGCCATTTTCTCCAGGAGTCCTCTTGTGACAAAATACAAGATTGTCTTCTTGAGAAAAAAAGGGTAGCAGATCCTTTTCTCTTGTATAGTAAAAGGTAATTTTGGTTTCTTCTTCCAGCAAATTTTGCTCCTTCAACCTGAAAGCCAGTAATTCAGAAGCTTCTTTCAACAAGTTGACATCTCTGGCAAGGTAATTTGACTCATCATGGTCGAAACGTAGAGGAATTGATGACATCCCCTCATAATCACTATCACCTTCATTAGTATCATAAGCGTGATCAGTAGAGGGACAACAATTATTGTCCTCACAGAGCTCTAGTAGCTGGTGAAATATTGGGATAGGAACTTCCTCTGAGTGAGCGACCAGGCATCTTGCAGAGACTAAATCGGGATAAGTCCAATTTATACGGTTGTTTCGATTTATTCCACATTCCAGTAATATTTACTAGGCAGAGATAGCAGTCATCGAAGTGGTTCTTGGGTTCTCTCCAAACGCCGAATTTCAGACTTTTTCTTTTCCTGGTAGTCGTAAATGGTCTGTACAAGTTTTACAGACCTGATGCGGTGCTCAGATTTTATCTTGATCACCAAACATGACCACCAAAGTATCCATGATAAGCTCTCTTTACAACGCCAGGAACAGTTTTTCTGTTTTCTCTTAACGTGTATTCTCCACATACTGAGCAAAACACATCAGGATGATTTACATAACTTCTACTTGAACTCATTTTATTTCTATTCAACAACGTAAATACAACAATCTACAGGTTTAGGTACGTTTTAGGTTAACTTTATAACAACCCCTTCCTAAACACCAATGTCACGCGAGGCCACAAACTTCTATCTACCATACACGACGAGTACTCTCAAACTAACCTCCTCAGGTCTAGTTGAAACGTTGACGGTCACTTACGTAGTTATCGGATGCTTACTCCATCTGGTGGGTTTTAGGAACTAACTAGAGAGCAGACTAACAATAGGGCAAATATATAGCAACCAATCCTTGTATATGTAATTTAAAACGTCACAAAATGGAATTGGAATTACACATTTCGTGTAGAACTTCATGTTAAAAAACACTGATATAAAAAAGTAGAGCAGATAGAGAAAAACTGATTTCATATTTATAGCTACCACATATATAGCTAAAATTAGATCTTAAATCCTATACACCAACATTTTTTTTGTAGCCCTGTGTAATTATTACAATTTTATATATGAAAGCTAAAACCATCCTGAAAATAAGTTCAGCGATGAGAACTTATGTTTCATATTAAGCTGCGATACAAATATGAATGACATACCTACATAGGCATTTATTGAATAAAAATAATTTATAATATATTCTAAAAATACCATTTTTTTAGAAGGTAATTTTAGTATGATAGAATGTTCATATAGAAATACTTACTTGTGTATCACGTGGCTTGCAGTCCAATTTTATATTATTAAGTATTATTATTTACGTGGAATTAGTCTCAAATTCGAACTGTCGCAAATAATCAATTAAAAATAATTGGTTGAACCTGATCCATCTACTTAAAGGCAGAGGAGCTATAAATAAAAAAACAATTTCCTCTGCTATGCCAGCGAAATTACACTCTACTGTTGGTTGTCTCGTGTTTCGTGAAACTGCCTTGAAAAGGAATTGCTATTTATATTTTAAGGGACGTCTACCAGATGACCGCACTCAGTTATTCTTTTTAGTGAAATATTGTGAAATATTTAAAACCTTCCCATGGAGTATAGGTACGTTGTGTAAAAATTATCAAAGTGATTTATCAAAACAAATAATAAATTATTTGAATTTATAACATATACAAAAGATATGGCCTCCTAATATCATTATTGATGTAGCAATCGGAATTTTTCCTCAAAAGTCGATTTAGCTTTTATCGAATGCATTTCAACAATCATACGCTCACTGTACGTACGTAAATTGTACCTAGTAGGCCCCATAGCGAGCAATTTATGTTCGTCAGATGCATGCGACCATGCAATATGGGCAAGCATGTGACGATGTGTTTTTTACCGCTGCCCGCCTTCTCGGTAGCTTCTGCCTCTATCCGCATCCAGACTTAACACCTACTTTCGAGGTTTTGGGTATTTGAGCGTCTTTAATTGTTCTTATTCTCCACCGTGATCGTCACTTACTGGCTTCTATGAATGACCGACTCATGAACGGGGAGCCCAATCGCAAGTAGAATATTGAAATTTTGGGAATTTCTCATAGCGTAAGCGAGTATTAAAAAGAGAATTTTATAAATTCGTTCCCTAAGGTAATCAAGTGGGATTAATATGTTACGAATTCTGGAATATATTTTAGGCCGGAAGAGATATAATCAACTTGGTTTTTATTAATAAAACTTTACAACATAATTCCGGATTTTTCTTAAACAACTAGAATCTTAAAAATTAAATAGAATATTTAATAACTAAATTACTGGAAAATAAATTAAATACTAGGTTAGAATATTAAAATATTGCGAAATTGCATTTTGCTTTTGCACTGCTATTACGCATAAAATTAAACTGCATACATCTAACTTCTTCGCCTCCAACATTTTTTGTATAAACTTTTCCATTCGCCTCGCATATCTTTTCATTAAGAATTGCTCTACAAAGGTTTCTGGATATCTCAATGCGTTGCATTCAGCGCTTTCGATAAAACGAGGCCGCGCACTTGTTAATTTGTCTGACTCATCTAGTCTTCTGTTTCGTGTCGTAAATCTACAATTAGTTTCATCAACACCAGTTCATACTTGGGTCTGGGTGAAAACAGACTAAAATCCATAAACATGAAAAACTATTCGGCTTGAGGATCTAGCAAAAACTTGATTAAATGACAACAAATGTATTTATATTTTAAATTATCTTCAAGCACTAACTACCTAATTAAAATTACTTAATTTCACTAATTTCTGGCAAGACTATGTTTAATTAAAAATAAAATAATAAAAAAAATTAAACATTGTTTTTTTCTTTTTCTTTTAAACATGGCACTCATTTGTTTAAGAAACAAATATTAAAAATCGATTTTATACCCATCGAAAGTATGAAGGCTATAGAATATGTAAAAGTTGGGATATCTTTTTTTTTTGCGTAACTATTGGGTTGGCAGGCATAAACAGGTAAGTAGATTCTAGTAATTTACGTTCATCTGTTTAATAAATAAATCTCGTTGCGAACATGATTATATAGGGTTGTCTAGGGTTGAATTTCGGTTGGCGAGCTTTAAAAAAACGAAATATTGGTGGGAATGAAAATGTGCGATAAAGAGGTCCGAGGAAACTATTCGGTGTGTATATATATATATATATATATATATATATATATATATATATATATATATATATATATATATATATATATATATATATATATATATATATATATATATTCAAATTTTATTTCTAGTTATCTACTTACTGCCAGTTGCCTCCAAAGTAATGCTCAGTATTAACTAGTCTATCGCTATCCTTCTCAATTGCAAGAGCAAATAGTATGCGCACTCTCTTTCGTCTGAAGGACGACTTGCGAAGCTCTGCGAAGCGTCTGAAGGACGAAGCTGCAGTACTGCGTCCTCTTTTATGGCACCGAATAGTTTGCTGGGACCTTTTTGTCGCACATTATCATTCGCATCAATATTTCGCTTTTTAGAGCTCGTCAACCGGAATTGAAACCGGATTTTTCACAGAAAACCCTATAGAATCGTGTTTGTAATGAAATTACCTCTTTTTTTGATATAAGATTTATTTATTAAACAGATGAGCGTAAATTACTAGCATCGACTTACCTGTTTATGCCTACCAACCCAATAGTTACGTCAGGAAAAAATAGACAACCTAACTTTTGCATATTCTATAGGCTTTATAGCCAACCGACTCGCGATGTATTTTATTATATGTTAAAATTAATATAAAATACTTTTCATCCATTAAACGGATGGGGAAGGTCGTCCTTAATTCTATTCTTAGACTAGTAGTCTTCTAGCCTTTATTTGTGAAAAAAACTGTTTTAGTTAAACATGGATTCTAATAGTTTCACAATATTTATTTAAGGAAATAGTTATTATGTACCTAACCAGTTACGAAAAGTCAAATTTTATTTTATTTTCAAATAAAATTACTCTTTTAACGTGTTAAGTACAAAATTTGATCTAATCTTCTATAAAATACAAATCAGTTACGTAAAATAGGTATTTGTGCAATTAGTTAGGAAAAGTGAATTTTCTCCGCACATATGATGTTGAATCCGCAACTCCGCACGATTTGCACATATGATTTTTTTAAATAGAGTCTTGCCAATAGCTCAAAAGTTATGATAAGTGTAGCTACTTATCATAACTTTTTATGGAAAATTGTAAATTTCAAAAATGTGAATCAATAATCCTGAGGAAATGTTGACATAGAAACTAGTTTGTTTATTAAGTTTTCGTTAGTATTATTGTAGCAGTCATTTATGAGAATAATTTCCGAATATTCTGCTTCCAACGATAACATAGAAAATGACATAGAGGAATCAGCAAAAATCGCGATTCAATCATAATTGCCGACAATATCCAACGATAAATATGAAAAAGCACTCATTTGAACACTGGAGTCATCTAAAGGGAGTAACTGTTATTACTGAGGTTGTTCTACTAGCAAATTTTGAACAAAAATCCACAGTATACCAGAGTTCCATGCTTTGGAGTCATTATTCAATGATGAGAACAACATTTTCAGTTAAAAGAATATTAACATAAATAAATTTCCAAGTTTAATTGCTGTCGTTAAACGTAAATCGGTAGGACATAGATCCAGGTGGTCTAGTGTTTCAAGAAACTGAGAAGTAGAGAAATTTTTCAAAGAAGCAGATGATAAAACCTACTTGATGATGAAGATAAAGTGGAATTTTCACACCAAATATTTTCTCTCCAAATATTGAAATTGTTTCTTATTTTAGATAGTGTTGATTGTTGGTATCAATGAAGCATGCCGCCGAGAAGAACTAGCATTTTTTCAGCTTTGACATATAATATACATTGAAGAATATATATTGATAGAGACTCTCAACACAAAGACGAACGTGAGAACATAATTTACTATTTCTAGCGAACATCGAGTCAATCTTATCGAAATGTTTCCAAAATATTCCACTTTCGTCCGTCATCAATAGAACATCCATAATTCTTCCTATGATATAGAAATGGAAAATGTACAAGACAATGTGTTGGTATAAATTCACTAAATTATTGTTCGTGCTGATATATGTTTGGCCCTGTCGCGTATTATAATTATGTAAGCATACTGGGGCTGTATGTAAAACGATATGGTGTTTTGTAATAAAATTAAAACAATATCCTTGGGTCAAATACTCGAGCTTCTGTAAAAAGCAAATCTCAAATGTTTAGATGAAATCAATTTTATAAACCTCTTTTGTGCCACCTCTTATTAATTTATAAAAGTTTTAAAAAGACCTCAGCTAAGAATATCATAACTAAGTAGCTCTCCACTAGAGAATGATAGAGCGTTAATAATTGTTCTTTTTGAGGGTGTTCTTTAAAAATCCAAATTTGTACAATATAAATCGTAGTTTCTTTAAAACATGATTATAGTTTACCTCATTCCATGTGTATCGTTTATAAAATATCGCATAAATGTTAATTCGTTATTTTGGCAGATAGAACCCAAAACGGTAAAAGAAATAATGGATATAACCTTTTTATACAATTAGTTACTGAAATATGCAGTTGCTTGCATTAGTTGATCTCATATAACTATAGGACAGTAAAAGGTGATATTCTCAAATATATCTATTAACTCATTAATCGCGAACTCATGCAACTATTTTTGTGATCTTAAGATTATCTAATACCATTTATGAAATAATTAGCATATTATTATGCATCAAAGTGCATCCCAAATTAATTCCAGCAATGCACAATTACTGCTTAATGATATCATGACAGATCAAAAGTTTGCATGGCCCACGTGTATTGAAAAATTACCAAAATTAACTGAGCAACAAACCGAGAGCATCAACAGATCATGAGAATACATAATGATGGGAACAAACACATATCACATCACGTGAATATAACAGCACATAACCTAGCACTCGTGCATATCGATTTTAGCACAGTTGAATATCGCCGGACCGATTCCGGTAACCGGAGTATGCTCACTGCTACCCGGAGTCCTTCTTACCCGGAGAATATTAACAGAATAATCGAGCAAAATGATATACGCAAGCGTAATGGGTTTTCGCCGACTCTAAGTTAATCCTTATTTGGGATGAGAGGTAAAATATCCCGCTGTATAAAAGTCTTCAGTTCTTCTAACGAATTTGGGGCAGATAGGATTCTATGTATGCCGGGCGCTGCTTTTAGTTGGTCCTTCGATGGAATTAATGTAAGGCACTAACAGAAAGCTTTTAAAGTTTTTCTATAGATGAACCGTTTTCATGAAGAGATTTCCTGAAAAGATTTTAATTAAATGCGTTGCAGGATTTTTCCTGTAATGTCAGATAACTGAAAATAAACAAAACACATTCACATTACATGAATACGAGTATTAATTAATATGTCATATTTTCTTCAAAGGGATTATCTGAAATTATTCAAGCATAGGTACAGGAAAAGCTTTTATAGTGTATTATTACGAAATGTTAATACCGTTAAATTCTTTCCGTAAATAAAGTAATTCCGGGACGCATGTATCAATTCCGTCATTAGTATCGGCACCATAGCAGGAATGCGACATCCTTATTGGCTAAACGCCGTAATTGGCGGTAAGGGCCGACAGCATGAAAGGACGTAATTTCGGAACATATTGGTAAATAAAATACTTACCTAAATAATATAAAGACTGAACAATATTTGCGCCAGTGAAAACTGGAACGTTCAAGTATTTGAAAGAGTAAAATAGATTTGAAATTAGGTAGACTTATTAACTTATTTTTGAAGTGAATACCTACTTCTTTAGCCGCATGAGAGTAATTTTTCAAGGTCGCGTCACGACATATGT
This sequence comes from Tetropium fuscum, assembly GCA_964058915.1. Lineage (NCBI taxonomy): Eukaryota > Metazoa > Arthropoda > Insecta > Coleoptera > Cerambycidae > Tetropium > Tetropium fuscum. The sequence continues at coordinate 10,281 of CAXKVY010012082.1, forward strand.
TATAAAATAATAACATATTCGTCTCACAAGTGAGATAAAGTATATGACAGATATGAGGGAGAGAAACATATATAGCGAATGCAGCGATTTTTATATTGGATGCATATCTGCGAAGCAAGAAGCCTTTGTAGGTAAGAAACTCCATAAAATGTCACGTATTGCCACTGCAGGACTGCCATATGAACTGTTTGTCTAAGGTCTGTTTTATATGATAACAGCAAGTATTGCTGTGACAGATGGTTTAGCAAATGGTGCAGTGGGAAAACTAGTGCATATTGATTGTGATGATACTGGTGACGTCACGATCGCATTGTTACATTTTCCGGATTCATCGAAAGTTGGTGAAAAATTTAGGAAAAAGTTGCAGGGTATGTAAACGCTAATCAAATTAGTAAAGCAGCAGTACCAATCCGTAGAAGAGTATTTACAATACCCCTCAATAATAACAAAACAATCCATGCGAGTGTTCTAAATCGGAAAGCAATTTTGATATAGTTTATAAACGATCGTGACAGAATCGGAATTAACCAGAATACAATATTACTTATGCATATCCTGCTGGATATATCTGGATTGGGCTTTCGTATCTGATCCAATTGGATGACGATCTTTTTGCGGGGGATGTGTCCTTGCCACTACTTCACTTTCTTCGTGAGAAATTCTGTTCAGATATGAATAACGACCGGAACATTGCCACGACTAAATCAGGAACAGATTGATGCTATATTCTCGAGAAATCTACACCATTTAGAATCACAAACATATGTGTCACACTTCAGTTACCATAAAGCCAATATGTACAATACCTATCTATCTCTCTCTCTCTCACTCTCTCAATCAATCGGTTATAGAAGTATTCACTTCTATTACGTGTACTGTGTTGCTCGTGGATTTTTTTATTTCCTTTTTTTTATAGAATTGTTTATTTATGCCATCACACAAATTCTAAATGGGTAGAGCGTAAACATATTAAGTCTTCATTTATTAAATTGTGGTTTTCCAGCTTAAATGCACATTAAAATGAAAGTAACTACCAAGAACACTATGAAAATATATGTATATTATTTTAAGGGAGGTCTAGAAGGACCAGCTTACAAAAATACTTAAATTAACTTCTGCTATACCCACAATAATCCATAATATATACCATACCTTTGATCCATTATATATATCATATGTCAGCAGAGTATTTTTTTGTAAATACTGACATCGTTAACACAATCGCTCCCTGGCAGTTTATATTTATTAAGACTGATATAAATTTTAATGGTTGCTTGAATTTGAACAAATATATTATTTTTGAGGATGGATTGCTAGGTCTCAGAATTTAGACAGGAACACAATCACTCTGAAACATCGGAATCGCTCTCGTATTTACAAGCTACAAAGAAAGTTCAGGAAATAATTGATAATGATATTCTAATGATGGAGTAAGAGAAGCAATTAACTTATATGAGTCTAAATTGGAATTGGAAGAAAGGGAAAATTCAGTCACGAATTACTACTTGTGTCACGCTGACCCCTTAAAAACGTACTGTATATGATTGGCACAAAAAGTGGAGACATTTTAATTTCGGTCAAAGAACAGAACCAGGTGTTATAGATGTATATGTATTTTAAAAAAATAAGCAGAAACCAAATACCTCGTTCATTATCTCCAATTTCGACATTGCATAATTAATAATTATTTATCAAGCCACTGGCTCTTTATATATTATGCCAATTTTAAATACCAAAGTACCAATTTTTTTAGGAACCCTACCTTCCCTACATTTTGTTTTTAGTTCGTGTCTTTAGATGTATTGGTTAATATTTTAGACCAAAATATACTGGTCACCAACAGTTTACTTTAAGAAAAGTTGTTTTTTGATGGGGAGGCTTTGCTCGTTATTGCGCTAATGTCAGTTTGACAGTGATTTTTTTTGCGCAAGACCTATTGCATTCCTACCATAGTTTTTAATACGGAAAATTGCGCAAAAGCTGTTGCTCTTGTTGAAGATGGTCGTAATTATGAATATGTTGCAAGAATCCTTCATGTTCCTCGCTCTACCATCGAAGGAGTAGTCGAACGTTTTAGACAAACTGGCAAAAATAAGCGTAGAGCAGGTAATGGCAAAAACAAAAACTACTGCTATTGATGACAGTTTTCCTCACGTACACACTTTGCGGGACTGTCACTTAACGTCAGTAAAGTCAAGAAATTAACTCCAAGAGGTCCGTGATATAAATGTTAGTAGGTATGCGGACAGTTCGAAGAAGTCTCAAAGATTTGAAAGCTTGCAGACCAGCACTTGGACCAAAACAATGTCTTTTTTGGACGGAAAAGAGTAAGAAGAGTGAAGAAGGAACGGAGAAAGATTTGCAGAGTGTACGTTCAGTACCCGTTTGAGCTATGTAGGAGGTTCAGTAATGGTGTAGGCAGGAATAACCCGAGAAGTCGGTACTGAGTTAGCGTTCCTTGATGGCGCACCGATATATTGAGAAAATATTAACCAATTATGTTATACTTTTAGTGGATTTATCGGCGATCGCTTTATCCTAATGCAAGATAATGCGCCGCCGCATACAGCGATGTATGTCATACGATGCCTCGCAGATGGTATTATTACTAAAATAAACTGGCCAGCATGTTCGCCTGATCTCAACCTCATACTGCGTTTTTGTAGAGAAAGAAGTACAATCGAAGAACAAAATAATGCATTTAAAACACTATACCTTAATTTTAAATAACCACATCAGACGTATCACGTAAATATAGTATATCTACTATTATCTACATACCATTCTTTAAATTTATTTTATCCACTCTTTTACACAGAGTCACCTATTGTTTTGACAACTCTTCAATCTTGGGTAAGCGAATGTATTTGAGGTTACTTCCTTTAGTGATTCGACCATAATTACAACACCTGTGCTATTGCGAGCAATAGCACAGGTTGGCATTGGTTAAAAACTTATGGCACATATAATAATAATACTCACACGTATCCACATCTGTGTATACCTACATAAAATGCAAAATATATTGTCAATTTCAATTTGAAAACAAATTCCATTGTCTTTGTATCATGATTCGCACCAATATTCATGCCTAAAGATGTGACCTTGATAAGAGGGGGCCGAGCGGTAACATTGTTTGTAATCTTGGTCAAATAAAATATTTAAAAAAAATATGTACCTAGTATTATATATGTATATGTAAATATATAATATGTAATATATGTGTTCTGTGAACTTAAGTATAATGAAAAATGGAAAATAAAAAAACTGTTTCTCCTTGATTTTGAGCCTCGCCCGAGCCCCTCACTCCTCTCCGTTTCGCACAGTAAAAATTTTGAAGTCCCCTAGCTCCCCTCCTAATCATCCCATTTTGATCTAGTGATCTAGAGTCATTTGTGAACCCCAAGTGGTTCACTTAATGTAGTAGACTTAAGATATTTGTAAATTCTTATTTGTTAAAGTTTCGTTACGTATAGTAGACTTAGAAGTTATTTTAAATTATTATTTGTTACAGTTTTATTAAATAAATAACTCCATCTGAGGAACATTTTTATTAGCAATTTTTATTAACAATTATTTCTGCTGTAAACGATTGAATTAAAAATATCCTGTTATAACCTCACCACCCATTACCCTGTAAGTTGGTTTTAGTTCCGCAATACGCACAATTAAAATTGAAAGCTAACTTGCCATAGGATTTTCCAATAAAGGTATTATTTATAAATTTTAAATAAATAATTATTATATTATGGTACTAGTTATTATATTTAACTTTTTTAGGCTGATCATTAGCTAATAACCTTTAATAAATTAAGGATGCGAAGCTTGAGTTAAGTGGAGGGCAAATTAATGTAATTAAAATTGTAAACAACTGACATCCTTTTGGTGCTAATTAACGTGCTCCATGAAACTTCGATGTCAATATTTTACTTTCTTCGAGGGGGTGTAAATGGATAAATATATGATACCTGAAACAAAAGATAAGAAGATAAGAAAGGCTGTAAGTACCTATTCGAGCAAAAGTATCAAATGTTACCAAACAATTCTACAAATATAACTAAGTAGTACAATTAATTACTATAATTTCCTTGCTAATTAGTGTTAATATTTTTTAGTTATTGGCATCTAATTAGTTTTATATTCAGTTTGCTTGTGTTCTTGGTATAATATATGAAAATCAAAATACTCATTATTGCCAGCAATTAGATACAAGTGAGTGAAAGAATTTCACCGATTTAAAAAATTTATATTAATTACCCATTATTTATTGTTTCACACTTTGCGGCTAAATAATATTTATAAGCCAAAGTAAGTAAGTTTATTTAATTCCACTATTCGTTGTTAAAGTCGAAAAATATATAGCATTTGATGGGTAAAACCAAAAAGTGTCAATTTTCATCAGAGAACAAAAATGTACCACTGTGGTAATAGAATTTTAAAAAGTTTAAAAAGTTTTTGAGCAAAATCTCATAATAGATGCCATAATAGTGACGTCCCAAAAAAATGTAATATAATATAGTCCATTAGATGGATGGCATAACATACCAAAGTTTAAAAAAAATTATTTTGTCATTATGTCATTTAGGCTCTGATTATACCCCAATTATACTTTCTCTGGTGTATCATAGCACTATTTTTTTACCAATACAAATATGTATGATGCCGCGGTGTGGCGGTTACAAATGTTTTATTGTTAAAATGTTACAATATATGTGTTAATCCTGACTTTATTCTAACTAACGTCAACAACATTATTCTTGTCCCAAGCTAATCCTAATTCGTAACCTAGTTGAGATTTACAAGTTCTTACTGCATACTTTATTTTTTATAATAAATACTCAAATCTAAGAAGTAACCTATTGAATGTTTCACATTTTATATTTATTTGATAATTTTATTCTACTATCGGTGAGCACAGCAGTTATTTTTAATAGTGGATCTAGAGAGAAATTTTGTTCAAAAATGGACAACTCAAATTTAAAAAAAATTTTCCAGATATTTTACATATTTTCAAAAATGGATTGAAAGAGGCAGGAAATGTTGAGTCCAGATATTTTACATTTCCTCATAAGTGGATTCGAAGAGGCAGTTTATTTCCATGGCCCGCTAGGTTACCTGACATTATCTGTCTGGATTTTTGTTTTTGGGATAGGGTGAAAGATTTAATGTGTCAGGAATGACCAACGACAAGGGAAGATATGGTTTTTAGAATATAAAACGCAATCCACAGTATATCCGCAGCGAAAGTGGATTCTGCCGTAGGAGTAACACGCGACAGACTTGAGCGTTGTATACAGAATAATGGCAAGCAGTTTTTGGGTATTCATTAGAAATGGTTCATGAACAAATATTGAATCGGTTCATTAGACCAGTTGAATACAGATCTTAAATGGTTTTTATCAATTGCCTACAATGTAATGCATATAAATAATGGATAAATAAATGTTTCTAGCTTTATGATGACTTATTATTTTCGCCGTTATAGTGGTCACTACGAGTAATCGGTATAATTTTTTTAATACTTTTTTAATATAAAAATATATTTTTATAAGTTTCTTTGTATTTCAAACAACGCCATCTAGCTTCCGCGGCAATAATTAAATTTTAAAATTTTACTGTATCAATGATAAAGTAAAAAATGCTCTTTCCAATGAAACCAAATTAGTTTGATTCTGTTACGCCAAACCGAGGTAATCGCCATTTTTCTTTACAAATGTTTTACCTTCCCCCACAACTTAATTTGCAGAGATATGAAAAACATTTTAAGACTAAAGTTATTCAAAATATTACTACCAAGGGCATATTTTCAGTATGTCTCATCATAGAAAATTAAGGAGGTATTTAATTTTTCTAATTTAACGTTACTGTAACGCCCTCTAGTGGTCATGTTACAAACTTGAAAATAATTTGCAGCGATATCTCTGGTTCACTTTTTTTATATATTTTCCCCCAACGTTCTCTATCATACAGTTCCCCAGATATGGCCGGCGTCCTCTGTTAATGACATCAGGTACATATACATATTTTGACCAATATCACAAACAATTTTTTGCAAGTCATAAAATATAGAAATATATTGCTTACAAAAAACTATAAATACACATGCCACAGTCAAAATGTAAAAAACACCAACAATAATTCACAAATTATAAAACAAGTGGTGTAAAACTTAAGCATTACACAAATATGTATTTATAGCAGGAAAAAACTAAGTGATGTCCATTACCCAAATGAAGATTCATAGCATCACCAGGACCGGATTTAGGCCAAATGCCGCCCTAGGCCCAAGTATCTTGCCGCCTATAGAAATTGTAAAAGTTGTTAGAAATTGGAGGTTCAAAAAAATTGGGCAGGCGAAACACTTTTGGGACTAACTAAACTATCTAGACTATCATTTTAACCACATTTTTCTTGTAACTTGTTTCATTATATTTTTTTATATTAAATGCCCAGTCTTTTAAAATAGTTGGTATCATTTCACTGTAAATTGATTCATTCAATGAATAGTTTCTTTCACTACAAAACGTTTGAATTATTTCCATACGTACCTTATGTTTTCACTGCATTTATAAGGCTCACTGTTTTGTACAATATTGTCTATTGATTTTGATGATAAATCGACTTATTTTTCAATAAAATTTGTAGCCGCGTTTTCTGTCTACGTAAAAATTTAAAATTGATTACTATTTAAATGAATATGAATTCTAATTTTCTATTGACGCAGCTACTCTCTGTACAGGGTGTTTCTAAATTAACGCGAACGATTTTAAAAGATGAATTTTCAGAAAAAATTAAGGGGAGTTCTCCTCCAAGTTACAGCCCTCTAAAGTTAAGGTTAAAACAATGTTTTTTATTTATTTTCTTCACTGTGAAAGAAGTTAGAAGAAAGAATTTTGGCGTCCAACTTGCTCTAATAAAGTGACAGTTTGTCACAGTTTTCGTAACCCTAATAATATTAAATTAAAAAAATCATTCCCTATATTTTTTATTGAAACTTTCTAACACATCGGTATTTTTATTACCTAAAAATTTTATGTGCTTATATATAGCTTCAGTTTGCAACTTTTCGTATCTTGTATTTTCTACAATTGATAGTTCTGCAGGGGATCTGCAAAAAAAATATATATAGGACCCCTTGTTTTTAACACCCCTAATTTTTGCTGAAAAATCACCTCTTAAAATATTTTGCCTTAATTTCAGATTGATATTTAGACTTGAAAATTTTTGTGAAACTATAATATATACCATGACATCGACATATCCGTTCTGTTATATGAATTAAACGTATGTATTAAGAAATTTTACTCACAATGTTATAAAATATTACTAATATACATTGTACATCATCTACCCGCAAATATTTTAATAAACTTTAATGAACCATTATTGTATTATAATACGTGACCATAAATAACGCGCAAATAAAAATAATAATAAAAAATGCAATACGGGCTGTATATAGTGGCTGTACATATTTAGAATAAACATTGTAATTCCAAACATGTATACCGCCTTTCATACCTTACCAAGATAAATATGACGGTTTTGGTAGAGAAGGTAATAGAGCTAAATAAGTAAAAATATGAGCCGAACTCATAAATGCATTGTTATTTACCTATAAGTACCGGGTGATCTTCTATACTAACCCCTTGTCTAACTATACTATATATACTAGTGTTAATAATTTTATTTTCAGCTTTTTTTTAAATTTTGCAGCCATATTTAGAAACTATATAGTTATTTATATCCCGTAATACATTTTTAGACAACTATCTAATCCACTTAGTTTACAAATATAAAATAAAAACTCTTGCATGATACCTTCTATATTGAGGAATTGACGTTATTTTCTTCTATATTAACGTAAATATCATTTAAAGTTTCGCAACTTTCGAAGTACATTTGATACAACATATACCGTGCATTCATGTGGCAAATAGAGTTAAATTATTTCAGGTCGAGTGGCTACGTTTAAAGAATATCGTAGACTACGCAAAATGCAAATTAATGATACTTTCATATTTGGTAGTAGCGAGATACATATAAATATATATATCTCCCTCTAGTGGCTATGGCGGACATCAGAAATGCTTTACGACAGGTAGCGCCCTGTAATGCAGAAACCAAGAGCGGCCTCTAGCCCTGATGACCTAAACTATGACTGAATGGATTTGCAGGAAGCAACTACTCAGAGGACAGAGACCCCTACTTGTACTAAGGTATATTGACAAATCCTGATTGGTTGCTGAAATCATTTGTCAGTTTCTTCACCAAAACAGATAAATTGTTTTTAATTATTATCTATCTATTGTTACTATTGTTACTATTGATACAACATATACCGTGCATTCATGTAGCAAATAGAGTTAAATTATTTCAGGTCGAGTGGCTACGTTTAAAGGATATCGTAGACTACGCAAAATGCAAATTAATGATACTTTCATATTTGGTAGTAGCGAGATACATATAAATATATATATCTCCCTCTAGTGGCTATGGCAGACATCAGAAATGCCTTACGACAGGTAGCGCCCTGTAACGCAGAAACCAAAAGCGGCCTCTAGCACTGATGACCTAAACTATGACTGAATGGATTTGCAGGAAGCAACTACTCAGAGGACAGAGACCCCTACTTGTACTGAGGTATATTGACAAATCCTGATTGGTTGCTGAAATCATTTTTCAGTTTCTTCACCAAAACAGATAAATTGTTTTTAATTATTATCTATCTATTGTTACTATTTATTACATTAGATAAAATTATTAAGTAATTATTTTCTTTTAAATTATATATATAGGCTGCTTTCTTTTTTCCTGTGGTGGATATTAAATTTCTCTAGGGTTGTACATTTATCTGATCTGATATATTTAAGTACCTATGTCCAGGAATGTCCACTAAAATTCGTGAAACGATTTAATTTATAAAATCCGAGAAATTAATTTGTTAATAATAATTTCAAATATAAATATATTACCAAATATATTTATATTTGAAATTATATTAACACAAACTAATATGGTATATAGTATTTGCATCTCATTAAGTAGGTACTTACTTCAAGAAAACCTGGTAACCGGATACATAATATCACTCATTTGTTTTAGATGGATGACCTTAAACTTTATGCAGGGGTATGCATGCTATTGG
>CAXKVY010012083.1:0-22215 GCA_964058915.1 Tetropium fuscum
TCGATAAGGTTGACCATGATATATTGTTACATAAATTATTCTCATTTGGTTTCAGTAAACATTTAATAAAATATTTTAGTTCTTATTTACAGCTAAGAAAACAAGTCGTGAATTACAAAGGTACAGAATCATTTGAGTATGATGTTGAATCTGGGGTACCACAAGGTTCCAACTTGGGTCTTCTTCTCTTCGTATTGTTCATTAATGATCTTCCAGATAATATAACTTTCAAATGTCTACTCTACGCAAATGATTTTAAATTATATAGGGCGGTAAATAGTAGCAATGATGGAGTAACTCTACAAAAAGATTTAGATACTATATATATTTGGTCACAAAAAAATAAGTTGTATTTCAATATAAAAAAATGTTATCATATGTCATTTTATAGGAAAAAGGATATATTTCATATCAGTTACACGATGAATGACATACCGTTAAAACGATTAACGCAACATAAAGATCTAGGTGTTATATTTCAAGAAAACTTTTATTTTACCAAACATATAGAAACTATAGCATCGGGTTCGTACAAAATGCTTGGTTTTATTAAACGCATTACTAGTAGTTTCAACAACATAGATGCTATTAAAAATTTGTACAATACTCTGATACGACCAAAATTAGAATTTGCAGCAGTGATTTGGGACCCGCACACTAAAAAACAAAAGAAGATTATCGAAAGGATTCAAAATATTTTTTTAAATTATATTTTTCACAAAAAGCACAAACGCTCTCCAGATTTTGTACATTATGAACCGATTAGACTGGAATTAGAAATAAAAAATTTAGAATATAGGAGAAAATGTATACTACTAATGTTTTTGTATAAATTGATTAATAATAAAATCAACTGCGCATATCTGTTATCACATGTAAACTACAGAGTACCTCAGTTAAATACAAGACCCAGGAATATTACTTTCTTTGTTAAAAACAGTCAATCTAGACTTGATAGAATATGTTCACTTTTTAATGGAAAAATGGATAACAGTAGTTGTGATGTATTTAATATGACGATAAAACAATTTAAGTATAATCTTAGGAGTAAAAGTTAAGAAAGTTTCGTTAAGAAGGAAAATTGATAGGTACTAGACCTCCAGTATGCTGGCTATATCGAAAAAGTTATACAAGCAAGGCCAGAGGAACAATTCGAAAGACGGATGCTGGATGTTTCACAGGATATGCATTTTCAGCAAATTACTATTTTACCAAATTAATTAACAAAATACAACAGAAGAAACAGAACGTCTTAAAATGCCTTCGTGAGACTCATGGCACATGGTATCTTCAGCTACCGGGCAAAATTTAAATCCACCGGCACTAAATTCAGAAAGAATTGTAGCAGATGCAGAAGATGAAAATTCAACCAGAAGGTGTAGCAGGACTAACTAAAAACCCGATATCAAATGTATCAAAGCGAACAGACTGGACTGATATTCAGATGCTACAAGAGTAAATTATAGTCTAGACTTATCCAGTGATCAACTTATCTCCCTTTTACTGATTGGGCATAATAGCAGACCCAGCAGTCGGATGAGTAAGCAGAAGAAAATCTGGCGAATAAAGTACAGATTTTAAAACATATTTGCTGTCAAATAATTATGATGTATGTGCTATTGGTTGGACATGGCTCTCCCCTGACATCTCATTAGATATCATTACTATTACTGGTTATGAGTTCGTAAGGAGGGACAGAAATTATAGAGGGGGCAGAGTTGCTATATATTAGGTCAGATTTTAATCACAAGGTTTTACCCATTAAAAATGGCATCTGTATTAAATTAAATTTCGAGAAACAATATGTAATAGTCGGGGTGGTATACCGCCCTTGCTCTATGGATTATAAATATTTCTTATATCACGTTGAATCGTCGTTCATAAACATGTTACAGCCTGCTAATATTATACTATGTTTGGGCGATTTTAACCTTGATATGTTGCAAAGTAGAAGTGCATTGACACGATGCCTTAATAACTTTTTAAGTACTTTTAAGACACAAATTATATGGGATCCTACCAGAATTAATTGTATTTCACTTATAGATTTGATCTGAATTAACAATGAAAATTTAATTGATGTAAAAGATGTCAGAAGCATGCCTCATGTCAGCGACCATGACTTAATATCTCAAATTAAAGCTAAACAAAACTGTATCTAATAAAAATTCATATTACACTTAACGTGAGTATAAAAATAGTCACTGGGAACTATTTGATTCCGACCTTAAGTCATTATCATTATATCATTATATCATATTGTAGAACTGATAAATTAACGATTTTTAATGCGTGTTTATTATATCTTCTGAATTTACATTGTCCTTGGAAAATAATTAAAACTGGAAAAAGGTATAATCAATGGTTAACCGATAATATAAGGTTTCTTATGTCATTGAGAGACAAGGCTTTGGAAAAATTTAGGAAAATTAGGGCTGATAATAAAGTGGCAATACTATCAAGATTTAATTTTTTTTACAAATGTGGCGATAAAAAATGAAGAGAACCGGCACAAGTTTAAAAATAGCTTGATAATACACTTGGAAGGAACTCAAAAAATTAATTATTATTCGTAATAAAAATAAATGTGCTATTCCAGTACATTTGCAAAATGCTAATGTTATTAATGATTTTTTTTATAAACTCAGTAACTACATCGAATAACCTAAATAAAAATAAGCAATTCTGTAGCTCTAATAAAAAAACTAATCTCCAAAATGATTTCAATTTCAAACTAATCAATGATAATACTGTTTTGAGAATTTTAAGTACTATAACTTCGAATACTGTGTGATTATTGATCAATATATTTTATGAAATTAAGCTGCCCTTATATATCACCGTTAATTAGTCACTTAATTAATTTTTGTATCGGAATTGTATCGAAATTGTTGAGTATTTCCTTCTGCTTGGAAAGAAGCTATTGTATATCCTTTGCCAAAAAATAGGAACCCCATTGAATTAAGGATTTATGGCCTATTAGTGTTCTGCCTACTCTTTCTAAAATTTGAGAAACATATATAGACGAACAAACTAGAATATATTTGGATGACAATGGGTTACCTTCAGTGCAATCTGGTTTTAGGGCAACTCATGTACAGCTATGAGTTGCTTTATTACTAACCTACTTTATTAAATATAACCCATGATATAATCACTGCTGTTGACGATGACCAGGTAACGATTGTTGTCTTGCTAGATTTTAGCAAAGCGTTTGATACTCTCGATTATGAAATTTTTGTTGCCATTTCAAACTACTTGGGTTTTAGTGAAAATGCTCGAACTTTCTTAAAACATTTTACTTAATAGACAGAAGACAAGTGAGAAAAATGAATAATATATTTTCAAATCCAATTAACATAGCTTCTGGGGTGCCAAAAGTACCCATTCTCGGTCCTTAACATCTTAACATCTACTCTTGAGTCTCAAATCAAGTTTTGCAATTACAATTTTTATGCTGATGACACGCAAATATATTTCCAATTTTTGCAACAATCTATTATCAATCTTAAGAGAGATATAGAAAATATATCAAAAATCTCCATCGATCATAATTTGATAATTAATCCACTAAAGACAGTTGCCGTTTTATTTTGTAAAAAAAAATTATAGAAATTTTATTGCTGTAAAAAATTTGGGCTTCTAGTTGGGCTGTGTTTTGAGATTTAGGTCACATATTTGGAAAAATATTTTTCAATAATATTTTATTGTAATAACTGATTCTCGTCAAGGGAGAAAAGAACACCTTCAACTTATACTTCTTTGAATTTAAACTAAAATATGTAAATAATATTCCTTACCTATCCAAAATTATTTTTATTGCTTATCACTTATGAAGTAGAGTTAATAAAAAAGGTGTTTTGTCTTTAACCTAAGAACGTTAATTTTATAAACGAATTCTTTAGCTTCATTTGAAGTACCCAAATAACATGAATTATGGCGTCTTGAAACTAGTGCCATTAGAAGAGATTAAAGTTAATTCAGGGAACAGAGAGCGGATAACGGTGAATTGTAATTAGAAAAGTGGCGGATGAAATCGGTATAAAATGCTGATTTCACTTTATGACGTTACTCAAATGATATTACGCCTCGTAAAATACTAATTCTGACACCGTTAAAGTGGAGTTATCTACTTTATGCAAATTACAGTTCTAGAAATAAAAAGTTATGTTTACCTTAGAAGACAAAGTTTTGATAATAAAGCAGTTATTAATTGATATTACGATGCCCCTTGAATAACTCAAGTGAATTAATATGGAAATTCAGAAATAACATTTACCATAAACAGAATAATAATAGAGCTAGGAAGTAACTTCACTATAATGTTACTTCATTTGATACTCTGCGTTATAAATTTTGGGTTATATATTTAACTACTTGGTGAAAAGTAGATAAATAATTGTGTTTTATTTCTGAAGATGATGACTGATATAAAAATTTAGATATAAAGGAGCTCAAAATTAACATTTTAAAAAGTTTCAACAAAATTACCATTTTAAGCTTAGACTTTGAAAGTGTTACGAGTTACACGACAGCACAAATACGAAAAGCGTACGACTTTTGTCTCAAACATTGAGAGGTGTGATGAAATTTGATAATTATTGACAGATAAAAGTCTGCACGACTGCGCCACTTAAATTTGTTATATAAGAAACTTTTTTTTTTAAACTTTATTTCTAAAATTTACAAGTGAAAAGCAGTAACAAGTCACACTTCAAAGTAGAGAACTGAAGCAAGGCTGAAAATAATGCAACACGTCAATTTGTTTATTTGATTATCTAAATACAATATAAATACTTCTAAGCAGTTATGCACAATATCAGGTATATGCCTAGGTAGTTTTATACAATGATAAGTCCATGACTCGTGGACATAATAAAGAAATAGCCTACAAATTATCTATAATATTTTGTATAACTAGTTATCAACAAAAATATCGCTATCTTATCAATATTTCGTTTCCAGAAACCTTACAATTGCATTTATGGCATCTATTCCAAAACCAGTCATTGAAATTTTTTAACATTAAACATTGAAAATATCATAAAATCAATTAATATTAGAGGGGGGAAAATTGTGTGTACAATAGATACAGTAGAATTTAATAAGTAATAGTAGAAGTAGAACTGTTAATTAGAGAATTTAGTGGCTGTAGTGAATTTAGTGTGTTTTATTCTGAACATTATATTGGTTCACTGAACTCAAGGGAGAAAATTGCCTACATAGTATTCACGTTCTGATCGTCTAATTTGTGTTCTCTTCATGAAAGCGTAATGAAAGTAGAAGACCCAATCCATAAAGCAAGCATATAAAATTCACTAGGTTCTGGGTGTTATTATAGAAACCTTTTGATCACGTTTCATGACCATTTACATAAGACGATCGTGATCTTAACTCTTTTTACTTCTAAACTTTTTAACATCCTAAATGAAATGCACGTAAAAAACCGTACCATTTTGCAACGAAAATTTTTTGTACTAATTATATGCATGACATGTCAGAAGAATAATTATTCTAAACATTATCGTATTTGCATATTTTATCATATGGCATTCTACTGTATAGTAGACTAAATGTAGTACTTCGTTACAATATATATATATATATATATATATATATATATATATATATATATATATATATATATATATATATATATATATATATATATATATATATATATATATATATATATATATATTATTAGCTTTGAATTTCTTTGCTATTCATATTTATTTTGTTAAAAGTAATCTTGGGATTGTAGTATTTCATTACATAGAGAATATATTTTATATTATATTTTTTTTTTTTTGGAGGGTTTATCTTGGGATAGTAGCAATAAAATGACTGATTAGGTTACTTGACGTTTCGGTCCCTTTCTTGGGCCTTTTTCAAAAGAGTATTTTATTTTGTGACATATTTGACACAGGCAAAAATGATAGTTTTAATTAATTTTTAAGGTTACTAGACTGTTCGATTAGTATCATAGGGAAGAACAGCCAAGAAACCCTACGAACTTAGGCTATTTTATATTTCATTATTATTCTAATTTTGGTTATGTTAATATTATGTAGATGTATATTTATAGTAAGTAGGTATATATGTACGTATATAAGTTTATATATAGAGAAAACGTTTTTTGTTAATTTATTTAATACTTTTATATTAACAGATTGTAGATTGTAGAAAGATGTTCTGTATCTTTCTTGTTATTACATGCATTAGGATTTTTTTGAATATAAATTGATTCCATAATTAGGCGTGTTTTATAATTTTGTTCTTTATTAATAACTTTAGTATTTTCGTAGTTAAATTGATGACCTGTTTCATTAGAATGTTTTTTTAGAGCTGTAATATTAGCTGAATATTTGTGACCTTTTAAACGTTCTTCAAGGAGTTGCATTGTTTGACCAATGTAGACTTCATCACATTGTTTACATGGAATTTCTTATATACAGTGTGTAGTTTTTTCAAGTGGATTTTTGTCTTTTAATGGTGTGTAAAGGAATTTTAAGTTGTTTGTAGTTTTGTGTGCTGTGTGAATATCATATGTTTTTAAAATGTTTGAAATATTTTCTGATAGTTGTGGTATATATGGTAAGGCAATATATGTTTTACGAGTATTAGTTGTATTGATTAGTGGTGGTGGAGAATTGTAGTATTTGTGAATTCGGTTTTTGAAAATTTTGTTGATTAGAGAAAAAGGATAGTTATTATATTAAAAATTTTCTAAAAATGGCAGACGTTAGTTTTATTGATCTGTCTGCAATACCAATGATTACAGTTTTTTTATGGTTTTAAGGGTTTTTTGAGTAGAAATTGGTATATCTACCAGACCATGTTGTTTTTGTATTCCATTTTGTTAATATTTCAGTTTTATTATTTATAAGAGTTAAGTCTAAGAAATTTATTGTATTTTCTGATTCGTTTTCAATTGTAAATTGTATTTTTGGATGGTAACTATTAAATTTATTTAGGATAGAATTTTTATGTTCAGTTGGAAATGCAGTTATGCAATCATCAACATAACGTTTGAAAAATGGTATTTCATAGTTTAATGTTGGAATTATGGTTTTTTCTAAATCTTCTAGTACTAATTCTGCGATTGTACTGGATATTGGTGAACCCATTGCACAGCCATATGTTTGTTTGTAATATGTATTATTGCATTGAAAAAATGTGCAATTTAATGTGAGTTCTAAGGCATATAAGAACTCTTCTATTGGTAAAGAAGTATAATTTTTTATTTCGTTCCAACGTTTATTTGTTATATTTTTTGCCAGGTCTATTGGTATATTGGTATATAGTGAAATTATATCTAAAGAGAAAAGTTTTTCTTGGTTATTCAATTTTATTGTATCGATAAATGTTTTGAATGTCCAAGAGTCCTTTATATAATGGTTTGTTTTCCTAACAACGTTGTTTAGAATATTTGCTAAAAATTTTGCTAAATTATAAAATGGACTTTGAACATATGAAACAATAGGTCTTAATGGGATATTTGTTTTATGTAGTTTTGGTAGACCATAAAATTTAGGGGGAAGAGAATTATTAATTTTTAAAGTATTAGCTATATCTTTTGTGATATATTTTTTAGTTTCACATTTTTTTATTAAATTATTATTTTCAGTTTGATATTTTTTTGTTGGGTTATATATATATATATATATATATATATATATATATATATATATATATATATATATATATATATATATATATATATATATATATATATATATATATACTTGTATAATATTTGACTAATATTTTACTTGAAGTTGTTATACGATAATTGGTGACCGTAGAGAGATAAGAGATATTTATAGACTATGATGAAATGATGGAAAGAGAAAGTTTAATAATTAGTTGTAATGCTACTGGTGTTGAAGATACTTACTTTCATTAGCTCATATTCTGTTTTGTAGATTTTCTGTGGAATGGGCGCCAGATCTCAAAGTCACAAGGTCACAAAGATGGGGGACGGCAATGAATAACCGCAGTGGTAAAATGAGGGGGGGGGGTGTTCGAAAGCTTAAGCGATAAGCGATTATCAGACAGGTGGTTGGTTACAGTTACAGTTGAAGGGAGGAAGCAACAGTATAAGCAAAATGCATGCAGATAAACAAAATAGTCCAATTTTCGAGAACTCAGGTTTTAATCGGCAATTTAAATGAATGCACTTACGATACCAGGTAGAGTGAGCAGTAGAGTTACGATACCAGGTGGAGTGAAATTAATTTTCACAACGGTACTTATCCCTGTTGTTAATATCGGTTAAATTTTACTATGTGAAGTTAGGTATCTAACTATTGTAACAAAATGGTAAAGTGCAGGTCACAATTCTGTTCGGAAAGGGAATAGCGACCCAAGAAGTCCTGTGTTTATTATTTAGAGAATTCTAAGAAGGTCCACATTAACTGAGTAATTCATCTTGTATAGTGTGTTTTCAAGTACGGTCTTAGCAAAATTTCATAGCTTCGTAAATGCATAACTTCGTAATCGTAAACAGATGTGTAACTACCAAAAAGAAAAATATCTCAAATCAATTGTAAAATTAACAGGGTCTATCCATAAAAGGGACACGAAAAGATTCGAACATAAATAATAGTTGTCCGTTAGAAGCGTCAGTTAATTTATGTTTCCGGGTATGGGAAAAATGGCCAAACAGCTAACTAATTGATGCAGAAAGAGTAATCTCAGAAATGTCATGTAAAATGTTTAGTTTCTATTTTGCAACCAGATGTCGTTAGCGTACGGGAATAGTTTCCTGAGATCATGTAAGGGGTAAAGTAGGTCCCGTAGGATTGGTGGATATTTCACCCCCAGTAAGTGGTATTACTTAAAGGGGATGAAAGATCGACTTTGGTCCCGCCCAGCGAGGACTGGAGCAACAATCTTAGCCAAAATTATGCAGTTTCCGGCAGGTTTTCATACAGTAAATTCGGGTTTAAAATCAAATAGTTTAATAAGCGGAAAGTCACTCAAATTTGTTCTATTAGAGCCAGGTCCACTTAACCCTAGCGATTAGCTTTGTTTTCATATGAATAGATTTATTATTTGCGCGACGCATCTGGTTGTGTCCAAATTTATAGTTTGTTTAGTGTAAATGTTTTATTGTCAGCGTAATTTATTCTATTAAATATTAAATATATATCTTGGTTTGAAGTTATTTGAATTAATCTCTTGACCAACGAAATTCAATATTATCCGACAAAGTTAGTTCGTGAATCTTAGTGATGATGTGAGGCTTTAGCCATACAGGATTAACATCGACATCATGAGAGCATATGAGGTAAGCTAAATCTCCATGTATCAATATTAAGATTTCCCCTTCTAACTTTAAAGCATACGCGACGAACCCAGGACTATGAGATCATGTGTGTATATATTTATGTATGTATACATATTTTTGCAAACCCCGACGCTCCCTTTCATTATAACATCGGTCAATCTGGTAAAAACCCCAGTGGTTACACTATTTTAGTGTCGTAAAACTATAATTTTTGCTCCTAAATTTTGCCGTGGCAGGACACAATCTCGCGGCACGTCATAATCTGTAGTGAAAATATAAAAAGCATAAATAATAACATTGCGTAATTGGTTAACAGTTAACTTCCATCTAACAAATATGAAGTACATGAGTTAAAATAGTTTGCCCACAAATCTAAATTGTTGGAATTGCGGAAAATATTGAAGTAGTTCTAGTCAAGACGACAAGCAATACGACAGTATTTTCAATGTTGACTCTGAGTGCATGATGATACGCCATTGACCTACGACAAAAAAACTTACCGGGATACGTTGCAGGTGGATAGATCCACATATAACAAGGTCCTTAATCAAGGTCATCTACTTATAGGGTTGGATGAATGTACAGTCTACGATGCATTTTCCATGCCACGCAAAATTGTACCTTTATCTTGTCATAATTTAATTTAATTACTTCATTACTCCATTAAACTCAAACAAAAAGCTTTCGGCATAAGACATACTCTCAGTTTATCTACTTCTATTTTACTGTTTGAACTGATTTCCAAATGATATACCTCATAAAGGCGATGAGGAAGTCTATCTATTCAGATATAAACATCCCCTTTAGGATTTGCGCACATTATCTAGAAGTATAAAATTTAATAGGCACCCTTACGAGACATTCTTTTATACAGAAGACACAATACACAGATGTGAATACAAGTCTCTTAAATATACGATAATGCCGCACTGAATATTTCATTAGCAATTTTGAAGGAAATTGAATATAAAGAGCGGATTGAATCAATCTTAAATGAGTTGAAAAGAGACTGGAAGCTTCGTATGGTATAAAACACGGTAGATAAATGACATTGTTGTTATCAAAGATACCAATGAGTAATGTCCTATGGAGATAAAGAAGGGTCTTGGTAGATCATCACGGGAGATCACATGTGACTCGTGATTTATTTCCTGTTTGGCGACGACAATTAAATTTTCCTACTTCTTGGTTGATGATAAATGATTTTATTTTTATTATCAATCGCGACTTAGTAGAGGTCGAAAATGCGAAATGCTCATTTAAATTCTTTAATAAATTCTGCAAATTTTGCCGGCGATCATGAGAATTATTACGTTTGATTATTTTATAGAAGTATTATTATAGAATAAGGAAGAGATGACGGAATTGTTATAGAGCCTATGATATTAACAGTCGCAAACAGCTCATACAATTTATATGTAGACCATTTTTCGCTTCACATAATTTGAAAAATTAAATGGCTGTTAAATTTAGCCCCGTTTTCACCCTATAACCCACACTTGGTGCAGATAGGAGGGTGAACCACGGTTTAGATTTAATTAAAATTAGCAATTTTGGGTGTAAAAAAATTATGTCTACAATCTAAAGTAATCTGGGGTAAATTTTAATTTATAAAATTACAGTAATATGCAATACAGCAAGACCCTTTTTGTTTTCATTCATATAAATATTAAATCACATCCTTGCCAGCTATTTTAATATAATGATCGCTCACGCCGTAGAGAAGGCAGGTGTTTTTTATTAAATTCAGCAAATCCGACCACATAAAAATTCACGTCGTTTTACATAAAATAAGGGATAGACATGTCGCGTTTTACGCCGGTCCCCGAACTGTAATAACCATAAAATATTTTATGCAAGCACGCACGTGTAAAGATGTTATATCGGAAAAGAGATTGTCAATTTTCTATTTTGTTTCCCGAACGAACTTTAAATCCAAATAATCACATTTACTTCGTGGATACCTACCTGTGACCTACTTCACTAAACAACATATTCTACCGCACATATCCTAGGATAATGGCGTTTGTCTACTGAAGCTCGATATTAGAAAGTTAAATATAGATATAGAAAATGCATTTCGACTATTCGATTTAAATATACATATATATATATATATATATATATATATATATATATATATATATATATATATATATATATATATATATATATATATATATATATATATATATATATATATTGTAATGTTTATCTCTTTGTTCAATTTTGCAATTTAATTTTCTTATTTATTTTGTAATTTTAACTCTTATCACAGGGATAGATTCAGCGTTGCATGCTTATGATTAATTTATTTAATTTTAATGTTTAATTTTACGAAATAATATATGAATAAATATAGATCAAACAAATATAATAAAAAATTAAAATGTATGTATTGTATAATAAAACTATTTACTTAAAAACTACCTACTAATCTACCCCGTATTGTTATTTTACGATGAATGTACGAAACATACACAACCAACACTAATTTGCAAATTTTACGCTGTTAAATACGAAATGAATACATAGGTACCTTTATTCTTCGTGCACAAACAAATTCAGACTGCCAGATGCCACTCCTACTCACGCCTATGTCTATAGTCTCTCCAGTCTATAATCTCTGCCAGTTATCGCTTCCTAACTATCACCACTCGGAATCACTTCTTAGTCCAATTAACACCTTCATATATATGTCCTGATGATTCTCTCTCCTCTCAGCTTGTCCTTTTAAATCTTCATCCGCTTTATTTCTACTTTTATATCGCCACTCCCAAAATGTCTAATTAATTTTCTTCCAAAAACTTCAAACATCCCCTTACCAACCACTATCTCGATTTTTTTTTACAATTTTTGCCAAACTATATCCTACCTACCTTTTTAAATCTTATTATACATCTTTATTATTCCGTTTGTTCAATATATATCCATCATCTATGTTTATAATATCTATACATAAATCCTACCAGATAAGAGTGAAACAAAACAACCATATAAACATGTATTTATCCATATCAGATGCAAACATTACATCTTTGGTATGCATGTGTGTGGAACCAGCTCATACTCTCTTACACACTGCATCAATCCACAATACCACTACTACATTTCGTTATATATATATATATATATATATATATATATATATATATATATATATATATATATATATATATATATATATATATATATATATATATATATATATATATATATATATGTATGTATGTATGTATATATATATATATATATATATATATATATATATATATATATATATATATATATATATATATATATATATATATATATATATATATATGTATGTATGTATGTATATATATATATATATATATATATATATATATATATATATATATATATATATATATATATATATATATATATATATATATATATATATATATATATATATATATATATATATATATATATATATATATCTTCTAATTTCTTTGCTATCTTTATATATTTTTACTTGACGTTTCGGTCCCTTTCTTGGGCCTTTTTCAAAAGAGTATTTTTTTTTATTTTTTTTTTTTTTTTATTTTGAAAATAAAATACTCTTTTGAAAAAGGCCCAAGAAAGGGACCGAAACGTCAAGTAACCTAATCAGTCGTTTTATTGCTACTATCCCAAGATAAACCCTCCAAAAAAAAAAAAATATATATATATATATATATATATATATATATATATATATATATATATATATATATATATATATATATATATATATATATATATATATTGTGTGAATATAATTTACGTACACTGTTTTCATTTACATTTTACATTTCATCAGAAAAACGGTTGTAACAAAAGTCAAAAAAGACAAAGATCAAAACACTATTTATTAGAACCTTCGTCCAGTAACAATGTTGCTTGATATAATTTGGTAGGTAGTTCTGATTTCTTGTTGACTTGTTTATGATATTAGACAGTGAATATTACAAGTTCTTTACCTCGGAAGCTGAAAGAAGCAACTATATCAAATATCTAGAAAGCAGCTACTACTTTATACTATTTCAGTTTTTGTCGAACAAAGTAAATTTGAGTAGAAATCAAGTAGTGTTGGCGAAAGAAGCGGTGGTTCAAGTTCAAACCTTTCTGGTGTCGAGTGTTTCACTCAAGAACGAAGAATCTGATATCTGTGAATTGTGTTTACCAGAAGACATATTATGATAATCCAAAATTCATTAAAGCAGCTATTATCGTGGAGACATAGATGTGAAACCAGTAAGAGGAACGAGAATTGTTTTTAAACAGTTTAATTTCAGGGATTTCAGGGGATTGTCTGTGTCGAGAAAAAATAACAGCAGAATTCCTTGTGGCCCAGAGTAAAAAGAAACCACAAAATTAAAATACTGAAATTACTCTGAAAGTGATGTATGTGAATAAGATATTCTTAATAGCAGCTGAAAAATGAAACGAACTGAAGTATTCTATAGTTTGCAGCCACTATTGTCAGACTTCCTGCGAAAATGTGCTAGACCTCGATTTTGGAGTGGACTTAGACTCCCCAGAAAATGTTAATGTGTCCAACGAAGAGCTGGATGATGCGCAATATGGACAATTGTGGCCAGTCTCCGATAACGACGACCTAGCCGCAGAAGGTATTATTGATCTGATGATATCGCTTAACTAGGACCATGAAAGGGAGTAAAATTTTGACGTCGAGCTATCAGAGCAAGGTATTTCGTAGACAACGTGGGAATCGTTAGGGACTTGGTCTTTTGGGGACTTGATTATATTGGGGATTGTCTGTGGAGTTGTGAAAATTGTTTTAATGCATTGGTTTTTAGGATTTTGTCTGTGACTCCTTTGATATAAGGTAAAAATGTTTGTGTTGTTCAGATGGATCGGTATGTTGGATTCGGGATAGGTTTTGGGCCTAACAGGATACAACATAGACTTCGACAATACAAATACTATAATATCCATTCCTTCCCTAAAAACACGAATGATTTGTGAGGCAATTGAAATCGAGAAGCGTCCCAATTGTATGAACAAAAAAAGGGACGATCTATGACTTCCTATTGCCTGGAAATCGCAAATCTCCCGACTACATACACGATAATCATTCTCAATCGACCTTCCCACATCAGCGCTCAGCAGTTACGCATCCGTGCTTCCCCCACCCATTAACCCTACTATAAATACCGCAGCCCCATCTACCTCTCGTTATCCCTCCCTTAACTATGTATTTACTCCCTAGCCCCCCTACAAATATTAATACTACCAATTTAATAAGGAATATATAGAAAAACAGATAACACTCAAAAACAAAGAAAAGCAAAATAGAGTTCAAAATACACAATAATTAGAAAAGATCCAACATATAAACAAAAAAGAGGCATACAGAGAGAATAACCAAACGACCCATACAATACTAATGTAGATTAAGATAATTGTACCCATGCTTCTTAGCCGCTTAGCTTGTAAACTAACCACTAACCAAACAAATAACCAATAAGCAAATAACACGCAATCCAAATGCCTAAAACCTCCCGAAGTGATGCCATAAAATCCATAAAAATGGTCAGCCAAATAGAGCAACTAAGAATAATTACAACGCTTATCAAGCAAGCTAAAGTATCTTGTATTAAGATAGAAGCAGAGCATATGCCATTCACTTCTCGCAAACCTCTCGTCAGTACTCTCTGAGGAGTAGGCAGATTGAGACCTTAGAGAGTACGAACACCCATTATGAGACCAGGGGTGTAGGCAGATTGAGGCACCAGCGTCGAGCAACTCCTTACACAACCTAACGACCAGCTTAACCTTTTCTTTTCAGTTGTATCTTAGAGTTGAACGATTCCTTAGACTACACCAGGCTAGTAGGCAGATTGTGAAATACAAAAAGTGGGAGGCAATCAGTAAGCAAAAATTAGATACGATCAAGAATATGGAGTTAGAGGATTGGAATTAACACAAACATCTATCTATACTAACAGGATCTACGGTTATTCAAAGATAAGTAAGTGTAATATCTCCAATGACTCGCTCGATATGGGATTAACCGATTTAATTCCTCCCAAAGGCCTCCAAATTTAATTTGGGGGAAAATTTGGAGGTTTGAAATGCCATTCAACTTCATTGCTACCATCCGAATTTTCGCTTTGGAACTTTGATCTCTCAATAATTTCTTAAGTTCGTAATGTCCTCTTTTAAAATTAGTGCCTTTGTCGCTGCAAATATTAGCACATTCACTTCCTACCACGTTAGTATGTTAACTCTCATACTACAAGGAACGATTTTTCCCGTTTATTGTCGCTCGGAATCAGTTAACATTCTCGATTTGTATTGCTTATTATCCTGGTTCATTCAACTTTCTGTTTGTAAGTAGTAAATAACGTTATTAAAGCTTACTCACTTTTTCTTTTAAACTTTTTGAAATATTTATTTCTTGCCAGTTTTATAAAACTTTCTGTTTGTATTTCATTATGTATTTCGATGATATTAAATATAAATCAAATTTGGTTGCTTTAGAATTTATTAACATACATTTAACTATGGTATTATTTCACTTTAATCTTTATGGTTATATATTTATTATCACACTAATGAGTATCATTCTTACTTTAATATTTGTTACGTGGTTGTAAATAAAATAAAGCTATTTATTCTTATCATTACATTACCCCTAATTGGACCCCCACGATTAAAGTGATCGTTCAATCAAATTAAAAATTAGTGTTTATCGAACTGGCGCCCACAATAAAACAGAAGGATTTAATAGGGAAGTAAATAAGAGTAAGTATCCTATAAAAAAATAAATATTTCTTTTTTTTTTTGGAAATGGATTTGGCTTCCGAAAACTCGTTCGATTAATCACAGAATTTTTTTTACCATTTGATTATTTAATCACAAATAATCAAGTCAATCTCAAAATTGTAATTATATCATGAAATAAAAAAAGGAGTAATCATACAATGGTACAGTGTAACCGTGTTACTGATTTTTGTTTTTTGCCATTGTTAAATAACTACTGGTATAAATACTAAATTAGATAACTAATAAATTATTTAATGAATAGAATCATACATGTGCAATCCTCCTTTTTACTTGAGTACTTTTTTCCTCAAACCATCCAATTTATCACGGGTGGCTTGGTGGCAAAGTCTCTTTACAATTTTTATGTGAGATAGCATGACTCTGAGTTAGCGTGATTTACCGAGTATATATATATATATATATATATATATATATATATATATATATATATATATATATATATATATATATATATATATATATAAATTTTAAATGTCAGAAGAATAATATAATTTAAACAATTAATATATTTTTTATGGGAAGACATTTTTTTAAAGGAATATTTAATTTTCATGATCATTTTCTTTATTGTATAAAAGTTTCCTTAGATTTTCAGTTGCCGGTAGTTAAAAGCAGCTACTGGTAATAGTAGTATCATTCATCTAACATTTTGTGGTGCACTTTAAAATTTATATTTATAAGTCCAGATAAATATCAATAGTTTAGAGTTTGCGAACCTTAAAATAGTTCGGATATATGCTGACGGTAAAATATGTCGTGTCCCATTTTGCAGATGTGTCCCGTAGTTTACCGTCTCAGAGAGTTGCTCTGGTTCTTGTTTCAGCTAGATACTTTCTTTGTACTTTATATTTGTTACTCTTAGAGCAACTGCTGTAACTTTAAAACAAAAGCGTAATTGAAAAAAGTAACTTTTCACAAGATCACAGACTGACTTGTTTAATGGCAAAGATCAGCCATGCTGAATGTAATTTAATGAACATACTGTAAAATACTGATACTTCGTTACCTGCTAGAGTCACGAGATCACTGCACTAGTACAGACATGAAGTAATACATTCTCATAAAACAACTTGACAGTTCAAATAATTTCGTTGTAAGCATTTGGGTTTTCATTTAATAAATTATTATTGTACAACAATATTTTTTATATATAACAAAACCAGAGTCACAAAACAGTCATGTCTTAATTTCCTGCACTATGTTACAAAAAGGTATCTATTTGATCCGAATAATTGGTGAAGTTTGGAAACTATGCCCCGAAAATATGAATTCGAAATAACTGTTTAAAGAAATATTACTATGTACCAGAAATGAATTACCAGAAATATTTCAGTACTGATTTTGAGAAAATATTTTTGTAGTCAGATACAATTTAATTACTATTACTTAACTCGAGATTTAACTATTTCTCCCGGTTGGCATCTAAATTCCCTTAACCCATAATAAAATGCTAATCATTTCGTACTCAATTTATACGGCTACTCTCACTCCAACTAAATTGCGAACTCTCAAATTAAATTGTATAGCGCCACTGTATCTGACAGTAATTTTGCTCATAGCGGGTGGGATCCACTGTAGACTTCTTGCTATTTGCAGATTTTCAGTTGGAATTGTCCCATAAATAACACTAAACATACTAGATGGGGGCACATTTTCATGCCAGAGATTCACTATATTTTACTCGTATTGCTGCTTGAGTCTTTAACATGGTATATTTATGAGTTCCTTTTAACTTGGCGAATGCAGAATAATTTCTAATAATAATAATAATAACTTCACATAGTTTATTGAATTAATACTCGTATACTTTGTTTAGCAAATATGTAAAAATACGAAATAAAATATATTTATATATGTACAGTAGCGATCAGTTGAAAGTAAACCACACTTATAAATATTTGTTATTTTGGTATCATATACTTTTGGTGGCTTTTAATAGCACCTACAGAGAATTATGAATTCCTTGTCAATATGACACCGTTTCGTTGTCTACGAGTACATTATAAATTGGTATTAAAAAAATTCTAATAAAGCCATGGCAGTGTGTAATTTGTAAAATAGAGCTAAAACATTAAATAAAGAAACAAATTAAATCAATTAACAGTTTATTTTAAATTTAATAGGCTCCATTGCTAGCAATTACTACCTACAATCATTTTAGCATGAAACGAGTCAATGTTAGACATTAATCTGCATCAACATTTTCCCAATCGTCCTCAATGACCGACAAAAGTTACTTCCTGTTTTGCGGGGGGAAATTCCTGACACGAATTTCCTGGACCAATCGTTCCCAAACGTCTTCAAATGGATAGAGATAGGTAATTCTGGATGGCCAACGTAAAACTTGAATGTTGTTGTCCAAGAACCAGTCCCACACTAATGTGCAGTTAGTTGTAAATTAGGCAATTGTCCTGTTGCAAGGTAAAATTGTCTGGATACAATTTCTACTCCGATGGTAACATAATAGTGTAAGCGCTGGCTACAGAGTGGTAGGAGTGACTCGGTACATTGGAAATTTTATCGTTTACAGGTTCGAGGGTGCCAGAAGGCTATCCCTAGGAACAATCATTGTGTTACTTTTATAGACAATATTAGAATTGATACCTGCCACGTCCAAAATTTTAAAAATGATTCGTAAGGGCCAACGGCAGCAAAATTTGTATACGGAGTAATTAGATTTTAGTTCATCAACTACATCGACCCCTCCTTTGGTAAGGTTGTAGAATGTTATAATTTCTGGTTTTTGCATTGCGCCAGATTGAGGATCAATAATGTCGCCTGAATAAAACGTTGACAGCAATAAAACATTCTTGTTTAGTTTTGGTTTATAAGAGACTAAGACAATATCCTTTTGAAATCCAAACATGCTACTAGGAGCAGGCCTGCTCTTAGAATATAAAAATATTGGAGGTATCTCTTTTTTGTTTTTTTTAAGAGTTCCCACTATCGTCGTTTTCGTAGCAAGCAGGTCCCAAGCCAAAGGAATGGAAGTAAAATAATTATCCATTGTAATGTTTCTGCCAGTATTCAGGATTGGCGCAGCTATTCGTTTTACTACAGCAGACGCAGAATTGTCTAATTGGTAGGGCCCGTTTGGTTGTTTTCCTGGATATATCTCCATATTACTGACATAAAAAGTTCTAGCGTCAACTAGGGCATATATTTTTATTCCGTATTTGGCGGGCTTGTTTGCTATATATTGCCGGAATCTGCATCTGCCCCTAAAGTTTTCCAATATTTCATCCACAGTGCAATACATCCCGATTTGATAATTTTCTTGACATTTTGCCACAAAATCTTCGAAAAGTTGTCGAATATGGGTTATATTATCAACAGACTTTCTCTCGTTTCGGTCAGTAATATCATCAAATCTTATTGCTCTTGCTAAAAGATAAAACCTTTCTCTGAACATCGTTAGTCGAAAGCAGTCAGGAGCTGATCAACCAGTAGCCCAAAGTTCTTTCGTTCATAGATATTGAGCCTTTTTTACGCCTGCCATATATAGAAGGCTAATAAAGGCATAAGAGTTTTTAGAAAAGTTGTTTTGTTTACATTTCGAAATTATTATTGATTTTATATAAAACACCGAATTTGCTGCAAATGGCTAAATAAATATTTTTAAATTACGGAACTTGTTTTATTAACGTTTTATTTATTAGACTCAATTAAAATGCCAAAATCGGGCCAACAAGGTTGTGTGAACAAAATGTTCCCGCGCGAGTATTGATGCATTTTTTTAGTACGCGAGTGATGCAGGGTTAAACAACGTAGGACTTATTATATTGGTTTTGAGTAAACGGGGAATCCTATAGGTTTTAATCCAGATATGCAAGAATAAAACGTTAATAAACAAGGTTAATTTGAAGGCATCCGTTGCGACATTTTACAATACCTCGTATAGCATAACCACCTGTCTATTAAATGGTAACGATATAATAGGTAAGTAGGTATGCTGCTACGGTGTTTTCTGAATCGATTGAAGGCGCAAGCTCACAAAGAGAATCGCCGAATTTGATTTTGCACCACAAAGGCATTAGGAAATTGCTGGCTAAATCTTGTAAGGATATAAGGTGCCAATACCATCAATTTATCAAACGAAATGCATTCTTTTGTTGGAGACCATTTCTTTTCCCACTTCTAATATAAATTAATCTGATCCCCTGGGCATGAGATTTAGGAAATGAATATAGAAAGGTATGTACCGCTCTCTTTTAAGATGCCACAATTTAAGTAATAGAAATTGATATATTGATTATCATATATAGTAAAATTGCTTGACAAGAGTCAGAGAAAATGACATCCGTTTTTAACCTACTTCAATAAAAAAGGAGGAGGTTCTCAATTCGGTTGTATTTTTTTATCTTTTCGGTTGTATTCGGTTTTATGTTTATCACCTAAGAACTCGTTATTAACGTTATTTAAAAATCAATTTTAAAAATTCTCTTTTTGTTGGAAAGGGAGTATATTCGTGGGTTCCAATTTAGTATTTGTTGGTTCTGGACCTTGGATTCCAGAGACATACCGGGTACTCACCAGATATACTAGAACAAATGGCGAGTGCGCCGGTCACAGCTCTAATTTTATTATCTATTTCTCTCTATTTTCGCTCTATTTTTTTTTAAATTACTTGTCATTTTTGCCTATGTCAAATATATCATAAAAAAATACTCCTTTGAAAAGGGTCCAAAAAAGTGAACGAAACGTCAAGTAAGTATCAGTCGTTTTATTGCTACCATCCCAAGATACCCTCCAAAAAAAAAAAAAATATATATATATATATATATATATATATATATATATATATATATATATATATATATATATATATATATATATATATATATATATATATATGTATATATATATATATATATATATATATATATATATATATATATATATATATATATATATATATATATGTATATATATATATATATATATATATATATATATATATATATATATATATATATATATATATATATATATATATATATATATATATATATATATATATATATATATATATATATATATATATATATATATATATATATATATATATATATATATATATATATATATATATATATATATATATATATATATATATTGCATAAATTTAAAATGCATAAAATCTTATAGAATCTATTAAAACAATTACTTTTCCTAGCTATATGCTAGAAAATATTGAATTAGATATACAATAGGATTCTGAAGCATTTAAAGAGGGAGTGATACAAAAATGTCTTGCTTAGTCAAAACTAAAATCATTTGTTGGATCAGTAGTAATTGTTAATTCGAAAATTCGAAAAAAATCCATATTTCACCCTGTAATAAAGCTTTAAGTTCTTTGCTATTCATATTTGTTTTGCGAAAAGAAGTCTTGGGTTTGTAGCAATTCATTACATAGAGAAATAATCAAATAGATGATTAATAAGGAAGACGCACTTACCAGTTGCATATCTGGACATATATATGGAAACGAACCACTTAGAAGTTTTAGAATCTATTAAAACAACTGCCTTTTCTAGAAAATATTTAATTACATATACAATAGAATTCTGAAGCATATAAATAGGGAGTGATACAGAAATTGCTTGCTAATAGATTTAATAATCAGCTTTTAATGCTTTGCTATTCATATTTGTTTTGAGAGAAGAAATCTTGGGTTTGTAGCAATTTTAGAAGATTTTTTTGGTGTCGGTTTTGTTTTTTTTGTTAAAAATATTTTACTGAAATACAAAGTGTACATACAAAGAAATACAGATATACCGGGTGTGACACTTTCGTACTTCTGATGTCATACTTTCCGGCCACCATTTCTTGACTTATTCATAATAAAACAAACATTTTATTTCAAAAACTTGACTTCTCCAGTTTTTCTGAGCAACGGATACCTTAATTCAAGTCATATTTTTTGACAGATGTCGATATTTAGAATACGAAGGCTATCGACCTTTTCGTGTAACAGAGATATTTGGTGTCACACAGGGTTTACATTTGGGGCCTCCGTTATTGTTACTGTGTATATATTTTGTTAGTTTATGCCTGAAAAAAATTCATACGCGAGATTTTTATGCTTTCTGACGAAA
>CAXKVY010012084.1:0-12505 GCA_964058915.1 Tetropium fuscum
CAGTTTATCTACTTCTATTTTACTGTTTGAACTGATTTCCAAATGATATACCTCATAAAGGCGATGAGGAAGTCTATCTATTCAGATATAAACATCCCCTTTAGGATTTGCGCACATTATCTAGAAGTATAAAATTTAATAGGCACCCTTACGAGACATTCTTTTATACAGAAGACACAATACACAGATGTGAATACAAGTCTCTTAAATATACGATAATGCCGCACTGAATATTTCATTAGCAATTTTGAAGGAAATTGAATATAAAGAGCGGATTGAATCAATCTTAAATGAGTTGAAAAGAGACTGGAAGCTTCGTATGGTATAAAACACGGTAGATAAATGACATTGTTGTTATCAAAGATACCAATGAGTAATGTCCTATGGAGATAAAGAAGGGTCTTGGTAGATCATCACGGGAGATCACATGTGACTCGTGATTTATTTCCTGTTTGGCGACGACAATTAAATTTTCCTACTTCTTGGTTGATGATAAATGATTTTATTTTTATTATCAATCGCGACTTAGTAGAGGTCGAAAATGCGAAATGCTCATTTAAATTCTTTAATAAATTCTGCAAATTTTGCCGGCGATCATGAGAATTATTACGTTTGATTATTTTATAGAAGTATTATTATAGAATAAGGAAGAGATGACGGAATTGTTATAGAGCCTATGATATTAACAGTCGCAAACAGCTCATACAATTTATATGTAGACCATTTTTCGCTTCACATAATTTGAAAAATTAAATGGCTGTTAAATTTAGCCCCGTTTTCACCCTATAACCCACACTTGGTGCAGATAGGAGGGTGAACCACGGTTTAGATTTAATTAAAATTAGCAATTTTGGGTGTAAAAAAATTATGTCTACAATCTAAAGTAATCTGGGGTAAATTTTAATTTATAAAATTACAGTAATATGCAATACAGCAAGACCCTTTTTGTTTTCATTCATATAAATATTAAATCACATCCTTGCCAGCTATTTTAATATAATGATCGCTCACGCCGTAGAGAAGGCAGGTGTTTTTTATTAAATTCAGCAAATCCGACCACATAAAAATTCACGTCGTTTTACATAAAATAAGGGATAGACATGTCGCGTTTTACGCCGGTCCCCGAACTGTAATAACCATAAAATATTTTATGCAAGCACGCACGTGTAAAGATGTTATATCGGAAAAGAGATTGTCAATTTTCTATTTTGTTTCCCGAACGAACTTTAAATCCAAATAATCACATTTACTTCGTGGATACCTACCTGTGACCTACTTCACTAAACAACATATTCTACCGCACATATCCTAGGATAATGGCGTTTGTCTACTGAAGCTCGATATTAGAAAGTTAAATATAGATATAGAAAATGCATTTCGACTATTCGATTTAAATATACATATATATATATATATATATATATATATATATATATATATATATATATATATATATATATATATATATATATATATATATATATATATATATATATATATTGTAATGTTTATCTCTTTGTTCAATTTTGCAATTTAATTTTCTTATTTATTTTGTAATTTTAACTCTTATCACAGGGATAGATTCAGCGTTGCATGCTTATGATTAATTTATTTAATTTTAATGTTTAATTTTACGAAATAATATATGAATAAATATAGATCAAACAAATATAATAAAAAATTAAAATGTATGTATTGTATAATAAAACTATTTACTTAAAAACTACCTACTAATCTACCCCGTATTGTTATTTTACGATGAATGTACGAAACATACACAACCAACACTAATTTGCAAATTTTACGCTGTTAAATACGAAATGAATACATAGGTACCTTTATTCTTCGTGCACAAACAAATTCAGACTGCCAGATGCCACTCCTACTCACGCCTATGTCTATAGTCTCTCCAGTCTATAATCTCTGCCAGTTATCGCTTCCTAACTATCACCACTCGGAATCACTTCTTAGTCCAATTAACACCTTCATATATATGTCCTGATGATTCTCTCTCCTCTCAGCTTGTCCTTTTAAATCTTCATCCGCTTTATTTCTACTTTTATATCGCCACTCCCAAAATGTCTAATTAATTTTCTTCCAAAAACTTCAAACATCCCCTTACCAACCACTATCTCGATTTTTTTTTACAATTTTTGCCAAACTATATCCTACCTACCTTTTTAAATCTTATTATACATCTTTATTATTCCGTTTGTTCAATATATATCCATCATCTATGTTTATAATATCTATACATAAATCCTACCAGATAAGAGTGAAACAAAACAACCATATAAACATGTATTTATCCATATCAGATGCAAACATTACATCTTTGGTATGCATGTGTGTGGAACCAGCTCATACTCTCTTACACACTGCATCAATCCACAATACCACTACTACATTTCGTTATAATATATATATATATATATATATATATATATATATATATATATATATATATATATATATATATATATATATATATATATATATATATATATATATATATATATATGTATGTATGTATATATATATATATATATATATATATATATATATATATATATATATATATATATATATATATATATATATATATATATATATATATATATGTATGTATGTATGTATATATATATATATATATATATATATATATATATATATATATATATATATATATATATATATATATATATATATATATATATATATATATATATATATATATATATATATATATATATATATATATCTTCTAATTTCTTTGCTATCTTTATATATTTTTACTTGACGTTTCGGTCCCTTTCTTGGGCCTTTTTCAAAAGAGTATTTTTTTTTATTTTTTTTTTTTTTTTATTTTGAAAATAAAATACTCTTTTGAAAAAGGCCCAAGAAAGGGACCGAAACGTCAAGTAACCTAATCAGTCGTTTTATTGCTACTATCCCAAGATAAACCCTCCAAAAAAAAAAAAATATATATATATATATATATATATATATATATATATATATATATATATATATATATATATATATATATATATATATATATATATATATTGTGTGAATATAATTTACGTACACTGTTTTCATTTACATTTTACATTTCATCAGAAAAACGGTTGTAACAAAAGTCAAAAAAGACAAAGATCAAAACACTATTTATTAGAACCTTCGTCCAGTAACAATGTTGCTTGATATAATTTGGTAGGTAGTTCTGATTTCTTGTTGACTTGTTTATGATATTAGACAGTGAATATTACAAGTTCTTTACCTCGGAAGCTGAAAGAAGCAACTATATCAAATATCTAGAAAGCAGCTACTACTTTATACTATTTCAGTTTTTGTCGAACAAAGTAAATTTGAGTAGAAATCAAGTAGTGTTGGCGAAAGAAGCGGTGGTTCAAGTTCAAACCTTTCTGGTGTCGAGTGTTTCACTCAAGAACGAAGAATCTGATATCTGTGAATTGTGTTTACCAGAAGACATATTATGATAATCCAAAATTCATTAAAGCAGCTATTATCGTGGAGACATAGATGTGAAACCAGTAAGAGGAACGAGAATTGTTTTTAAACAGTTTAATTTCAGGGATTTCAGGGGATTGTCTGTGTCGAGAAAAAATAACAGCAGAATTCCTTGTGGCCCAGAGTAAAAAGAAACCACAAAATTAAAATACTGAAATTACTCTGAAAGTGATGTATGTGAATAAGATATTCTTAATAGCAGCTGAAAAATGAAACGAACTGAAGTATTCTATAGTTTGCAGCCACTATTGTCAGACTTCCTGCGAAAATGTGCTAGACCTCGATTTTGGAGTGGACTTAGACTCCCCAGAAAATGTTAATGTGTCCAACGAAGAGCTGGATGATGCGCAATATGGACAATTGTGGCCAGTCTCCGATAACGACGACCTAGCCGCAGAAGGTATTATTGATCTGATGATATCGCTTAACTAGGACCATGAAAGGGAGTAAAATTTTGACGTCGAGCTATCAGAGCAAGGTATTTCGTAGACAACGTGGGAATCGTTAGGGACTTGGTCTTTTGGGGACTTGATTATATTGGGGATTGTCTGTGGAGTTGTGAAAATTGTTTTAATGCATTGGTTTTTAGGATTTTGTCTGTGACTCCTTTGATATAAGGTAAAAATGTTTGTGTTGTTCAGATGGATCGGTATGTTGGATTCGGGATAGGTTTTGGGCCTAACAGGATACAACATAGACTTCGACAATACAAATACTATAATATCCATTCCTTCCCTAAAAACACGAATGATTTGTGAGGCAATTGAAATCGAGAAGCGTCCCAATTGTATGAACAAAAAAAGGGACGATCTATGACTTCCTATTGCCTGGAAATCGCAAATCTCCCGACTACATACACGATAATCATTCTCAATCGACCTTCCCACATCAGCGCTCAGCAGTTACGCATCCGTGCTTCCCCCACCCATTAACCCTACTATAAATACCGCAGCCCCATCTACCTCTCGTTATCCCTCCCTTAACTATGTATTTACTCCCTAGCCCCCCTACAAATATTAATACTACCAATTTAATAAGGAATATATAGAAAAACAGATAACACTCAAAAACAAAGAAAAGCAAAATAGAGTTCAAAATACACAATAATTAGAAAAGATCCAACATATAAACAAAAAAGAGGCATACAGAGAGAATAACCAAACGACCCATACAATACTAATGTAGATTAAGATAATTGTACCCATGCTTCTTAGCCGCTTAGCTTGTAAACTAACCACTAACCAAACAAATAACCAATAAGCAAATAACACGCAATCCAAATGCCTAAAACCTCCCGAAGTGATGCCATAAAATCCATAAAAATGGTCAGCCAAATAGAGCAACTAAGAATAATTACAACGCTTATCAAGCAAGCTAAAGTATCTTGTATTAAGATAGAAGCAGAGCATATGCCATTCACTTCTCGCAAACCTCTCGTCAGTACTCTCTGAGGAGTAGGCAGATTGAGACCTTAGAGAGTACGAACACCCATTATGAGACCAGGGGTGTAGGCAGATTGAGGCACCAGCGTCGAGCAACTCCTTACACAACCTAACGACCAGCTTAACCTTTTCTTTTCAGTTGTATCTTAGAGTTGAACGATTCCTTAGACTACACCAGGCTAGTAGGCAGATTGTGAAATACAAAAAGTGGGAGGCAATCAGTAAGCAAAAATTAGATACGATCAAGAATATGGAGTTAGAGGATTGGAATTAACACAAACATCTATCTATACTAACAGGATCTACGGTTATTCAAAGATAAGTAAGTGTAATATCTCCAATGACTCGCTCGATATGGGATTAACCGATTTAATTCCTCCCAAAGGCCTCCAAATTTAATTTGGGGGAAAATTTGGAGGTTTGAAATGCCATTCAACTTCATTGCTACCATCCGAATTTTCGCTTTGGAACTTTGATCTCTCAATAATTTCTTAAGTTCGTAATGTCCTCTTTTAAAATTAGTGCCTTTGTCGCTGCAAATATTAGCACATTCACTTCCTACCACGTTAGTATGTTAACTCTCATACTACAAGGAACGATTTTTCCCGTTTATTGTCGCTCGGAATCAGTTAACATTCTCGATTTGTATTGCTTATTATCCTGGTTCATTCA
Organism: Tetropium fuscum; assembly: GCA_964058915.1. Lineage (NCBI taxonomy): Eukaryota > Metazoa > Arthropoda > Insecta > Coleoptera > Cerambycidae > Tetropium > Tetropium fuscum. The sequence continues at coordinate 5,649 of CAXKVY010012084.1, forward strand.
ACTTTCTGTTTGTAAGTAGTAAATAACGTTATTAAAGCTTACTCACTTTTTCTTTTAAACTTTTTGAAATATTTATTTCTTGCCAGTTTTATAAAACTTTCTGTTTGTATTTCATTATGTATTTCGATGATATTAAATATAAATCAAATTTGGTTGCTTTAGAATTTATTAACATACATTTAACTATGGTATTATTTCACTTTAATCTTTATGGTTATATATTTATTATCACACTAATGAGTATCATTCTTACTTTAATATTTGTTACGTGGTTGTAAATAAAATAAAGCTATTTATTCTTATCATTACATTACCCCTAATTGGACCCCCACGATTAAAGTGATCGTTCAATCAAATTAAAAATTAGTGTTTATCGAACTGGCGCCCACAATAAAACAGAAGGATTTAATAGGGAAGTAAATAAGAGTAAGTATCCTATAAAAAAATAAATATTTCTTTTTTTTTTTGGAAATGGATTTGGCTTCCGAAAACTCGTTCGATTAATCACAGAATTTTTTTTACCATTTGATTATTTAATCACAAATAATCAAGTCAATCTCAAAATTGTAATTATATCATGAAATAAAAAAAGGAGTAATCATACAATGGTACAGTGTAACCGTGTTACTGATTTTTGTTTTTTGCCATTGTTAAATAACTACTGGTATAAATACTAAATTAGATAACTAATAAATTATTTAATGAATAGAATCATACATGTGCAATCCTCCTTTTTACTTGAGTACTTTTTTCCTCAAACCATCCAATTTATCACGGGTGGCTTGGTGGCAAAGTCTCTTTACAATTTTTATGTGAGATAGCATGACTCTGAGTTAGCGTGATTTACCGAGTATATATATATATATATATATATATATATATATATATATATATATATATATATATATATATATATATATATATATATATAAATTTTAAATGTCAGAAGAATAATATAATTTAAACAATTAATATATTTTTTATGGGAAGACATTTTTTTAAAGGAATATTTAATTTTCATGATCATTTTCTTTATTGTATAAAAGTTTCCTTAGATTTTCAGTTGCCGGTAGTTAAAAGCAGCTACTGGTAATAGTAGTATCATTCATCTAACATTTTGTGGTGCACTTTAAAATTTATATTTATAAGTCCAGATAAATATCAATAGTTTAGAGTTTGCGAACCTTAAAATAGTTCGGATATATGCTGACGGTAAAATATGTCGTGTCCCATTTTGCAGATGTGTCCCGTAGTTTACCGTCTCAGAGAGTTGCTCTGGTTCTTGTTTCAGCTAGATACTTTCTTTGTACTTTATATTTGTTACTCTTAGAGCAACTGCTGTAACTTTAAAACAAAAGCGTAATTGAAAAAAGTAACTTTTCACAAGATCACAGACTGACTTGTTTAATGGCAAAGATCAGCCATGCTGAATGTAATTTAATGAACATACTGTAAAATACTGATACTTCGTTACCTGCTAGAGTCACGAGATCACTGCACTAGTACAGACATGAAGTAATACATTCTCATAAAACAACTTGACAGTTCAAATAATTTCGTTGTAAGCATTTGGGTTTTCATTTAATAAATTATTATTGTACAACAATATTTTTTATATATAACAAAACCAGAGTCACAAAACAGTCATGTCTTAATTTCCTGCACTATGTTACAAAAAGGTATCTATTTGATCCGAATAATTGGTGAAGTTTGGAAACTATGCCCCGAAAATATGAATTCGAAATAACTGTTTAAAGAAATATTACTATGTACCAGAAATGAATTACCAGAAATATTTCAGTACTGATTTTGAGAAAATATTTTTGTAGTCAGATACAATTTAATTACTATTACTTAACTCGAGATTTAACTATTTCTCCCGGTTGGCATCTAAATTCCCTTAACCCATAATAAAATGCTAATCATTTCGTACTCAATTTATACGGCTACTCTCACTCCAACTAAATTGCGAACTCTCAAATTAAATTGTATAGCGCCACTGTATCTGACAGTAATTTTGCTCATAGCGGGTGGGATCCACTGTAGACTTCTTGCTATTTGCAGATTTTCAGTTGGAATTGTCCCATAAATAACACTAAACATACTAGATGGGGGCACATTTTCATGCCAGAGATTCACTATATTTTACTCGTATTGCTGCTTGAGTCTTTAACATGGTATATTTATGAGTTCCTTTTAACTTGGCGAATGCAGAATAATTTCTAATAATAATAATAATAACTTCACATAGTTTATTGAATTAATACTCGTATACTTTGTTTAGCAAATATGTAAAAATACGAAATAAAATATATTTATATATGTACAGTAGCGATCAGTTGAAAGTAAACCACACTTATAAATATTTGTTATTTTGGTATCATATACTTTTGGTGGCTTTTAATAGCACCTACAGAGAATTATGAATTCCTTGTCAATATGACACCGTTTCGTTGTCTACGAGTACATTATAAATTGGTATTAAAAAAATTCTAATAAAGCCATGGCAGTGTGTAATTTGTAAAATAGAGCTAAAACATTAAATAAAGAAACAAATTAAATCAATTAACAGTTTATTTTAAATTTAATAGGCTCCATTGCTAGCAATTACTACCTACAATCATTTTAGCATGAAACGAGTCAATGTTAGACATTAATCTGCATCAACATTTTCCCAATCGTCCTCAATGACCGACAAAAGTTACTTCCTGTTTTGCGGGGGGAAATTCCTGACACGAATTTCCTGGACCAATCGTTCCCAAACGTCTTCAAATGGATAGAGATAGGTAATTCTGGATGGCCAACGTAAAACTTGAATGTTGTTGTCCAAGAACCAGTCCCACACTAATGTGCAGTTAGTTGTAAATTAGGCAATTGTCCTGTTGCAAGGTAAAATTGTCTGGATACAATTTCTACTCCGATGGTAACATAATAGTGTAAGCGCTGGCTACAGAGTGGTAGGAGTGACTCGGTACATTGGAAATTTTATCGTTTACAGGTTCGAGGGTGCCAGAAGGCTATCCCTAGGAACAATCATTGTGTTACTTTTATAGACAATATTAGAATTGATACCTGCCACGTCCAAAATTTTAAAAATGATTCGTAAGGGCCAACGGCAGCAAAATTTGTATACGGAGTAATTAGATTTTAGTTCATCAACTACATCGACCCCTCCTTTGGTAAGGTTGTAGAATGTTATAATTTCTGGTTTTTGCATTGCGCCAGATTGAGGATCAATAATGTCGCCTGAATAAAACGTTGACAGCAATAAAACATTCTTGTTTAGTTTTGGTTTATAAGAGACTAAGACAATATCCTTTTGAAATCCAAACATGCTACTAGGAGCAGGCCTGCTCTTAGAATATAAAAATATTGGAGGTATCTCTTTTTTGTTTTTTTTAAGAGTTCCCACTATCGTCGTTTTCGTAGCAAGCAGGTCCCAAGCCAAAGGAATGGAAGTAAAATAATTATCCATTGTAATGTTTCTGCCAGTATTCAGGATTGGCGCAGCTATTCGTTTTACTACAGCAGACGCAGAATTGTCTAATTGGTAGGGCCCGTTTGGTTGTTTTCCTGGATATATCTCCATATTACTGACATAAAAAGTTCTAGCGTCAACTAGGGCATATATTTTTATTCCGTATTTGGCGGGCTTGTTTGCTATATATTGCCGGAATCTGCATCTGCCCCTAAAGTTTTCCAATATTTCATCCACAGTGCAATACATCCCGATTTGATAATTTTCTTGACATTTTGCCACAAAATCTTCGAAAAGTTGTCGAATATGGGTTATATTATCAACAGACTTTCTCTCGTTTCGGTCAGTAATATCATCAAATCTTATTGCTCTTGCTAAAAGATAAAACCTTTCTCTGAACATCGTTAGTCGAAAGCAGTCAGGAGCTGATCAACCAGTAGCCCAAAGTTCTTTCGTTCATAGATATTGAGCCTTTTTTACGCCTGCCATATATAGAAGGCTAATAAAGGCATAAGAGTTTTTAGAAAAGTTGTTTTGTTTACATTTCGAAATTATTATTGATTTTATATAAAACACCGAATTTGCTGCAAATGGCTAAATAAATATTTTTAAATTACGGAACTTGTTTTATTAACGTTTTATTTATTAGACTCAATTAAAATGCCAAAATCGGGCCAACAAGGTTGTGTGAACAAAATGTTCCCGCGCGAGTATTGATGCATTTTTTTAGTACGCGAGTGATGCAGGGTTAAACAACGTAGGACTTATTATATTGGTTTTGAGTAAACGGGGAATCCTATAGGTTTTAATCCAGATATGCAAGAATAAAACGTTAATAAACAAGGTTAATTTGAAGGCATCCGTTGCGACATTTTACAATACCTCGTATAGCATAACCACCTGTCTATTAAATGGTAACGATATAATAGGTAAGTAGGTATGCTGCTACGGTGTTTTCTGAATCGATTGAAGGCGCAAGCTCACAAAGAGAATCGCCGAATTTGATTTTGCACCACAAAGGCATTAGGAAATTGCTGGCTAAATCTTGTAAGGATATAAGGTGCCAATACCATCAATTTATCAAACGAAATGCATTCTTTTGTTGGAGACCATTTCTTTTCCCACTTCTAATATAAATTAATCTGATCCCCTGGGCATGAGATTTAGGAAATGAATATAGAAAGGTATGTACCGCTCTCTTTTAAGATGCCACAATTTAAGTAATAGAAATTGATATATTGATTATCATATATAGTAAAATTGCTTGACAAGAGTCAGAGAAAATGACATCCGTTTTTAACCTACTTCAATAAAAAAGGAGGAGGTTCTCAATTCGGTTGTATTTTTTTATCTTTTCGGTTGTATTCGGTTTTATGTTTATCACCTAAGAACTCGTTATTAACGTTATTTAAAAATCAATTTTAAAAATTCTCTTTTTGTTGGAAAGGGAGTATATTCGTGGGTTCCAATTTAGTATTTGTTGGTTCTGGACCTTGGATTCCAGAGACATACCGGGTACTCACCAGATATACTAGAACAAATGGCGAGTGCGCCGGTCACAGCTCTAATTTTATTATCTATTTCTCTCTATTTTCGCTCTATTTTTTTTTAAATTACTTGTCATTTTTGCCTATGTCAAATATATCATAAAAAAATACTCCTTTGAAAAGGGTCCAAAAAAGTGAACGAAACGTCAAGTAAGTATCAGTCGTTTTATTGCTACCATCCCAAGATACCCTCCAAAAAAAAAAAAATATATATATATATATATATATATATATATATATATATATATATATATATATATATATATATATATATATATATATATATATATATATATATATATATATATATATATATATATATATATATATATATATATATATATATATATATATATATATATATATATATATATATATATATATATATATATATATATATATATATATATATATATATATATATATATATATATATATATATATATATATATATATATATATATATATATATATATATATATATATATATATATATATATATATATATATATATATATATATATATATATATATATATTGCATAAATTTAAAATGCATAAAATCTTATAGAATCTATTAAAACAATTACTTTTCCTAGCTATATGCTAGAAAATATTGAATTAGATATACAATAGGATTCTGAAGCATTTAAAGAGGGAGTGATACAAAAATGTCTTGCTTAGTCAAAACTAAAATCATTTGTTGGATCAGTAGTAATTGTTAATTCGAAAATTCGAAAAAAATCCATATTTCACCCTGTAATAAAGCTTTAAGTTCTTTGCTATTCATATTTGTTTTGCGAAAAGAAGTCTTGGGTTTGTAGCAATTCATTACATAGAGAAATAATCAAATAGATGATTAATAAGGAAGACGCACTTACCAGTTGCATATCTGGACATATATATGGAAACGAACCACTTAGAAGTTTTAGAATCTATTAAAACAACTGCCTTTTCTAGAAAATATTTAATTACATATACAATAGAATTCTGAAGCATATAAATAGGGAGTGATACAGAAATTGCTTGCTAATAGATTTAATAATCAGCTTTTAATGCTTTGCTATTCATATTTGTTTTGAGAGAAGAAATCTTGGGTTTGTAGCAATTTTAGAAGATTTTTTTGGTGTCGGTTTTGTTTTTTTTGTTAAAAATATTTTACTGAAATACAAAGTGTACATACAAAGAAATACAGATATACCGGGTGTGACACTTTCGTACTTCTGATGTCATACTTTCCGGCCACCATTTCTTGACTTATTCATAATAAAACAAACATTTTATTTCAAAAACTTGACTTCTCCAGTTTTTCTGAGCAACGGATACCTTAATTCAAGTCATATTTTTTGACAGATGTCGATATTTAGAATACGAAGGCTATCGACCTTTTCGTGTAACAGAGATATTTGGTGTCACACAGGGTTTACATTTGGGGCCTCCGTTATTGTTACTGTGTATATATTTTGTTAGTTTATGCCTGAAAAAAATTCATACGCGAGATTTTTATGCTTTCTGACGAAAGAATAATCCAGTAATCCGTCCAGTGCGGTTTTTTTTATGTATTTATTTAAGAGGGCATAATAAGCAAGCACAGAAAGCTACACGTTGTTACACCATGTGCGTCCCCTATTTTTAGGGGTTGAAAATTTGGAATTTTAGGTGTCAATATTTTTTTCCTATTGCCCGAAGGGCTCTTTTGATCCCTTCTGTACATAATATATATATATATATATATATATATATATATATATATATATATATATATATATATATATATATATATATATATATATATATATATATATATATATATATATCACACATTTGCCGTAG
>CAXKVY010012085.1:0-20000 GCA_964058915.1 Tetropium fuscum
GTGTATAGTGGTTCGTTTCCGTATGTATGTCCAGATATAGCACTGATAAGTATGTTTTCCTTCTTATTCGTCTATTTGCTTAATTCTATGTAATGAAATGCACAAACCCAAGATTACTTTTCACAATATATATATATATATATATATATATATATATATATATATATATATATATATATATATATATATATATATATATATATATATATATATATATATATATATATATATATATATATATATATATTTATTTACTTATTTACATCTTACAGTAGGTAAGTCCTCCTTATTCCTCATTAAATTCCGCATTCCTCATTAATCCGCTGCTTAAAAGCAGCAAGCAGTCGTCCATCAGAAAGAGTGAATATATATATATATATATATATATATATATATATATATATATATATATATATATATATATATATATATATATATATATATATATATATATATATATATATATATATATATATATATATATATATATATATATATATATATAGAATTTTCTTCATGTATATTACATATTACCTTACACTGATGACAAATCCGCCAAAATAATGAATTTAAATTTTTTTTATTTACATATAAATTCCTATATTTAAGTCCTCTGACCAAACCGCTATATTTGAGTTAACTGAATAGCATAACTAAAAATAGCATAATTTTATTTGTTGTTATGCCTGTGAGTGGTTATGTATTCATGTTAGTCACTAGTTATGTATTGCTAATTAATTGGGTCAATTTCAAAAAACATTTTGAATAGGTATGTAATAATTTCCCAAAATAAAATTGTAATTGTTTTTTACATTAATTTTTATTAATTATTTCCATAAGGTTAAGTAACACGGTGTTTAGTAAAACTTATAATGTATTGCTAACTTTGATCAATGCCTTATTTTTTGTATAAAATGATACCATATTAGAGAGAAACGAAAAAGATTGAAAAACTTAGATCCGGAATACCTACAAACTCTCTAAATGTTTTTTAATTGTGTCTAACAGGTTAATGAAAAGATAAAAACTTATAAATCATGTTTAGTAATTTGATGGTATTGGGGTGCGTTTAGAACTTTTTGTGTAGAATACAAAACAGAACACTGCACACCAAAACTGTCACTTATTTTTTCATTCGATAATTCAGTTACCAATTTCTGGATATAATGGGGTAGCAAGCGTTGAGGAAAGTGCAGTATTTTGGTGTTCAGTGGAAAACTTCTGTGTTTAGTAAATAAATCATATGTTTCTAATTTTGCATTATATAATCAATACATCAATACATATAAATAAAATTGAAGTTTCTGTTGTAATGTTAAAATAACGGCTTTTTACTAAATTTATATGATATTATTTACGGTACCTCTAACAAAAAACCTATTTTAAATTTTTTTGTCTGTCTGTCTGTTTGTTCCGGCTAATCTCCGAAACGGCTGGAGCAATTTTAACAGAACTTTTACTGGCAAATAGCTGATGTTATAAGGAGTAACATAGGCTACTTTATAATATATATATATATATATATATATATATATATATATATATATATATATATATATATATATATATATATATATATATATATATATATATATATATATATATATATATATATATATATATATCTTATTCGTCTATTTGCTTATTTCTATGTAATGAAATGCTACAAACCCAAGATTACTTTTCCAAAACAAACTATTCACAGCTCTGCGTTCTTGTACGTACTACGCATACGTATAAATACAAATAATTAAAGAAAGGTATATAGTAGTTACAGACTAACGGCCCTTCGACATTAATAATTAAATAATCGATGCTAAATTAATAATTTTATACCTCCCTAATTTTTATAATTAAATTCCTTACTTTATGCTTTGGTATAATTTTAACAGCCCTGTTGCATAGAAATTTGCAAGGGTTAGATGTTAAAATATATTCGCCCTTTGTTCCATTTGCAGCCCTTTATATTATCCGACTATCCGACTACCGTTTTTGTCAATTATCTGTAGGGATAAACCGCGGTATATGCTAATTTAGGTGACTTTTTGATGCCATTTTTTGATAGCTTGTACACACAATTTGTTGCCTAACGAATTTATATTCATTAACGTGGGGACTAAGTATCCCGTTTAGACTTTAAAATTTGTTTATCCGGGTGTGTGTGCTTATACATAATTATTATTATTGTTCAATTTCACGTGACACATTTATTTTCCTTTGTATGTGCAATAACTAAAATATTCCAGAAATAAAATACAGCATAACTAGCACAGTAGGCAAGTGATTGGAAGTCGGGGGTATTATAATCATGTATTTATGTATTTAATTCTTGGTTTTTCTGATCAACTGATATCTATATATTTTTTACACAAAATATGTAGCATATTATAAAGGTTATCGATCTTTTCTTGCAACGTCTACAACTGGTATTTCACAGGGATAAAGTTTGGGGCCTCCATTATTTTTAATGCTCATAACTTATCTATCCTTAGATTTAAAGTGTTACCGACATTTAAAGATTTAAAGTTATTAACGGACAATGAAAATGTCATGAAACTGAAAATCAGAAAGGGGCTTTATTATACGAAGTGGTACACAATTTACTAATACCTCGGTTCTCAAACTTTTGTTTGCTAGTGAAGTACGTAGCAGGTAGCTAGTGAAGTACGTAGCTATGTACGTACATTTATAATAAATGTATAGATATATAGATATGTATGTTACATAAATGTATGGTTAAGTAATTAAAAACATACATTACATTCATTTACTTACCCGTAACGTGTTAGGATTTTAGTTTATTTTAGAATATTTAAGATAGAAAAGGCAACTGTGCTAGGTGCCATTTACTACATAAAAACTCCTTTTTTATTTATTATTATAGTTAATGTGTTTTGGTGTAAAAGGCGTAAAATGTATTAATGTAATATTTTGTGCGAAATGTGTATTTTCTGCTAAATGTGTATTTTGTTAAAATATACTGAAATTTACAATATGATAATTTCACCACTGGTAAAGCAAAATATACCTGCTAAACTTGATTTTATAGGAAATTTATTGCTCTTTAATTTTGCTATCTTCATATTTTTTCGTATATACCCTTGTTTCTAGGATATTGTCAAAGAAAGTCCTTTTCATCCCTTTCGGGGGTTGTTTAGAAATGACAGGCACTGCAGATTACTGGTCGGGTTTAGTGGGAGTTTAAGGATCCCAATACAAACTTATATAGCAAATCTCAGCTTGTCTCTAATTTGTTCAACGTTTGACGGGATCGACTCTGGGCTAATCTATCTTTATGGCAAGAATTAAATTGATTTCCAAAAATAGATTTATTCTCACTGCCGAATTACTATTGGGTAAATAAATACTTTATTGGAGCATCATCGTCTATCATATCTATAATAATTATTTGATAATTAATCATGAGCTTTGATTTTTCAAGTTACTTTGAAGACAGTTCGAAATAAAGAGAATCATGTTTCCCATAGCTTTTGCGCAAAATTAACATGAATTTGGCACGGCAGATAAATTTTAAATCCGGCGTTATATTATTAAGTCTTAACTTAACAATAACTATATAAAATGGAGAATATTTGGAGTGAAGAAGTTATAACAAAGATTAGAATAATAGCTATTAAATAAATTTTTGTATTTGCAATATCCATTAACAACATTTACATTATCGAGCTTTATGATTTATATTTTTGTCGCGTACACTACAGAGTTTAGTTTTTAATTTTTCCGCGAAATAAAATGCCGTCAAAATATGTACGTCCAAAGAAATTAATTGTGGAGTGGAAAAGGGTATTGTGTTGATTTTTGTAGCACAAAGAAAAGTTGACGAAATTTTAATTATAATCCTGGTTTAAATAAATAATGTTCGCTCGAAATTAAACTGTCACGTTACTAATTAATGACTGAAAATAATCTACAATTTTTCAGTCTGATGAATACAAACTTCTTGTTTTTCTATATAGCAATATTTGTAATATTGACAGTATTTATGAATAGCCACCTAATTAACATTATTGATAGCAGACATATATGATAATATATATTGCAAGAAATATTGTATTTGTAGGATTATATTGTAATATTACTTGAATTTATTGTTTCCATTGTAGTCCCAATATATGAGAAGTTGTTGGAAACACCGATGTTTCAAACTAGCGCTCCATTTTTGTAATTCCAAATTTCTCTAAAATTTTTGAAAAAATTGTAAAAACTGGTTTTAAAAAGACATAGGTATCCCAACATATCATGTGAAATCCACTCAAGATGCTATGGGCCACCTTGATATACATATAACAGCCTTAAAAAATAGATAAATATAAAGTTAAATTACAATAGGCATGAGTTAGACAGAGTGGGAGCGTGAGCAAGCAGAAGCATGCAAGCATATACGGTAGAACAGAGATGGAGCGAACGCTATAAATTTCACTAGTCGCAAAGTAACATGGCAACAACATAAATGCGTAATAATTCAATAATACCTAATAAGCAGAAAATTCAACTAAATGGAAGCAATAATATCAAATAATATATCATAGTAGACTATCTATTCAAAATTACTAAAATATATCTACTTTAAATTATAAATAAAAAGATTACCTTGAGTTAGAGGTATAAAACCACATGAACGTTAAACATGTTTAATAATAGTAAATTCTATAAAACGAAAAGAATCCAAGTGGAAAGTGATTACTAGTTGTAACTAAAATAAACATCAAATGTGGTAATGTTTTTATAATATTAAATAGTGGCAATAGAGTATGTAACACAGAGTGTTAGTGTTCCAACTAAGTGGAAACCACGAACGTTACACATTCAACAAAAAAAGGTAAACAGCGATATCCGATCGAGCTTCTATTAGTAACGATAGAGGACTGCAAGAGGGAAGGAATATTTGAAATTAAGTGTACAGGAATACGAAACATAAATAAGGTAAAACCCACCACAAGGCTTACGCATTACTATAAAAATCCATTTTGATGACCAATATCATATATAGGCAACCCCCGGCCCTTGGACCGGATCCTGCCCTCCACCAGCTTTAATCCGGTCCGCAAGAGATGCATAAAATTCAACTAACGATATCAATTCAAATCGATAAATAATATTATTAAATGTACGCGCTGGAACGCCACAGATTGAGTCAGAAATAGTCGTTAGAAAGAGACAAACAGATAAACATTCGGGAAGCCGCTAGTGTACTTGAAGCACTCTCGTACGATCGAGAGTATTCTAGTTGCTTATTGGGGGAATATATAAACAGCTCAGCGCGCGTGTCATATTCGCGTATGGTCAAGAGTACGATGCGGGAAATATGGAAGCAAATTCTATCAACATGTCTGGTTTAATAAGCAAAAAGTGGACATAGAATGTCGTCAATTCCAAGACAAATGGACTGATGTATACTTTTTTATCTTGCACAGTGGTAAACCTGTGTTTGTGGTGCAATGAAACAGTTTCTGTTTCAAGAAAATATAATATGAAGCGGCATTACTCCAGCAAGCATTTCGCTAAATACCTATAATTTATTCACGGGCCATTTAAGAAAAGACACAATTAAAAAAGTCACTACCGATTTAGGGAAACAGCAACAAATATTCCTATGTTAAAGAGTGCTTAGTAGATGTTGTAGAACTTTTGAGCCCAGAAAAGAAGAAAGAGTCTGAGAAAGTGAGCTTATCGAGACGTACTTTGTTCGACGTATAAATAAGATGGCTAGTAATATCAAAAAAATATCTACCGATATATTGGCTGATTTTCAAGCATTTTCCATTGCGTTGGATAACAGTACAGGTTTATCTGACACAGCCCAGTTAGCTATTTTTATAAGAGGTGTTGATGAAGAATTTGCACCGACATAGGAATTACTGGCTTTACGGCCGCTACAAGGGACCACTACTGGAAAAGATATTTTTACAGAGGTGCAAAGTACTTTTGAGCAATATATTTTGCAATGGTGTAAATTAGTTGGAGTGTGCACAGATTGTGCGCCTTCAACGGTCGATTCACGAAAAGGTTTAATCGGAATTCTGAAGGAAAGAGCAACCGCTATGAATGTGCAAGAATGTGATTTACTTATTATGTTACTTATTCTGTTAATTTAGTTAATTGAGATGTTAGAAAACACTGTTCCTATGTACTACTGATATTGACCCTAATATTGATCATCTTGTTTCTCAGCTTCAAACTCAAATATCTCATTAATTTTCATTTGATCTTTTTTCATTAATATGATTTGTATATGTTTGATTATGCTATTATAATTAATAGATACACAAATGTGTGAATTTCTGTGGCTTTTTATTCACTACTATCTACTTATTTCTTGCCTACGGCCTGCGACCTGATTAAGTCCCGAAATTACGCCCTCAGCTAACCATATGTAGCTCATACCTGACCTATATTATAAGAATATTGTTTTGATAAGGATTTTAATCTTATGTTTTTAGTTCTAAGTTATAATAGGGCAGAGAGGGCTATTATTTTAAGGAATTTAAATCCATATAATAAAGTTTATGACTTAGATGCATAGACCAAATATGGGCACTGACCCAAATAATGGCACTGTGCAAAAGAATAATAAAGGAAGAAACACTTTTTCTGCCCATATTTCAGTTTACTATAATGAGTAAGCCTAGACAACTTCGCGCTGCACGTTAGTTAGCTACCAACTATGAGATGGCGCTCTAAAGAAATCTAGTAGAAAGTTAAATAACAAAGTGAGGCTAGTAATTTGGGTAAGTAAAACTTTCATCAAATCTAAAGTAAAAATTTTAATAAAATATTGACTTTTGAATGTCAGTGTATAGCTAAAGTCTTATGCACGTATAGCTAAAAACTTATAGTCCTTTTCCTGCACTATCGTGAAAGAAGTTTTGATGGGACAAGTGACAAACGTTAAATATGTCAAATATGGGCACATGTTTATTTTTTTACACTGAACGACGTTAATAAATAATATGGTGCCCATATTCGGAGCCTATATTTGTTTCCTAATATGAGCATTTATGGGTTTTTTAATTTTGAATTTTTTAAATACGTTATAAAATAATTTCCTTAATTATATCTACAATTTTTGAATCCCCATAACCTAGAGATCATCTACAAGTAATTTCATTATTATTTCAGTATTATGTTAATAAAATAATTTGCTTAGGGGTACCCATATTTGGTTCGGTTATCTTATTAAGCAATAAATCACCAAACAACATTAGCTTTGAAATTCTTTGCTATTCATATTTGTTGTGTGAAAAGTAATATTGGGTTTGAAGCATTTCATTACATAGAGAAATAAGCAAATAGACGAATAAGAGGAAATATACACTTACCAGTGCTATATCTGGACATATATACGGAAATCACCACTATACACACAGAAACGAACCACTTAGAAGTTGTACAAGTTCTTTCACCTTTCTTGAGGATCTTCAGAGCACTGTACGATTTATAAATCGTACACTTACCGTATCGAAAGGGTTAAGTACAACATCGCTTTTTTTTTCTTTGTATATTCTATTTTTACGTAATAAAATTATTCAAGTCGTTTATTGTTATTTATATAAACTTTACATACCTAATTACATAATTAATAACATAATTACATAAATTTATTTATTATAAGTGATTACAATATGGAACCACTAGGCATCAAAAGGTTAAGTCTCAAAATGAGTTAGAAATGGCGTTACCTACTTTACAGCAAGCTCTATCCAATGGTGAATTTAATAAAAACACAGTATCTCGTACCTAAGTTAGAAAAATAGGTTGGAAAACAAAACGCATGTTTTTGCTATGCTATGCTATAATAAAAAATTATCACTTATGTTTATTACATAAATAGCTCAAAACATATAATGCAACAACAAAAACAATTTCATATATTGCTATTACTAGTAAAATAACTACCATATTTTTCGCCCAACTGAACTAGACTTTCACAAAACACTAATTAAACCACCAACTGCCTGAAACAAAAACACTCCACAATTCATAAGACAATACATGTCCCCATAAAAATGTCACAGCGTCGTTATATTCCATTAATGATGGATTTATTACAATGTTGCTTCAACCTACGCGGTATATTTTCAGTTCATTCCATACAATATGAAATTCCACGGTACAGCAGAATATAGTCACTATTTATATATTATTCTGTATCTTACAAAGTCTAAATCTTGAACCTCCTCAGCGGTGATTTGCCACTGAAGTATACTTGATGATTGAGAAACATTGCATAAAATTTAACTTATGAAAACTAGTAACTTTTCCGGATTGTAACTTTTACCTAGAGCTCTATAAAGTAACTTTTAAATTTTGAGTCAGCTAAGAAATTTACGATAAACGAATGAGAATTTCTCTTTAAATATAATATATAACCCTTCAGATTATAAATGTGATAAAAGAGATATCATTTTAACTTTTGAATATAGTCGTTAAAGTGACTTAAGAAATTCTTGCAATTCGTGCAAGGCTTGATATATTCTTCTAGAACAAATAGCAATATAATAATTATTCTCTTCTAACAATAATAAATAATAATAACAATATACATATATATATATATATATATATATATATATATATATATATATATATATATATATATATATATATATATATATATATATATATATATATATATATATATATATATATATATATATATATATATATATATACACATATATATATATATATATATATATATATATATATATATATATATATATATATATATATATATATATATACATATATATATATATATATATATATATATATATATATATATATATATATATATATATATATATATATATATATATATATATATATATATATATATATATATATATATATATATATATATATATATATATATATATATATATATATATATATATATATATATATATATATATATATATATATATATATATATCCTTGCACATTGAATATAATGTTCTTATTTTGTTAATTTTTCTTAGGGGTTTAGATTAACATATCCAAAGTGAAAGGTAAAAAATTTAGATTGTAGTTGTAGGACTTGCTTTGTAAGTTATCTACTTTACTTAAGTGCTATTCAATCAGAGGGCAAGCAAAATTAATTGGATATCGCCCACGATTTATGTTTGGGCGTTAGGGCCTCTACTATTTTATCTTTTAATGATTTACCTAACGAATCTAATTATCTACTTAACGTTTGGCGACAATAACTCATACACTAATTAATTGCCACATTAAATATTTAGATATTATGTCATTTCTGAATATATTAACATTATAATATGCGTATATAGATACTATATTATGTGAGATAAGAAAAAAAGAAAATATTTACTCTCCAATATATCACATTAAAGGGTACAAAGTACGAATCAGTTTGGCTTGCTGTACTTGTTCAGTGGATTTATGGTTAATCTTTAATAGGTAGCAATAAGTAGTAGTATTTTAATAGGTAGCTGTAATTGTGGTGATCTTAGGGGTGAAATTTACAAACACAGTTTTTTTACATTTAGGTATGTTCAGGAATTATCTTGAAATTAGGAAACACTCAATGCTAGTTGTTCAAGGATTATCCCTTAACCTTAGGTAACACGCAATACAATGCAACACTCCATCCTCTCTTTTGTTTTATAAAGTTCAATTGAACATTGACGCTCATACTATTCACTCAAGCTTTCAATTTGTCGTATTGCACACCAATTGTCACTGAGATATTATTACATTTAGTTTATTACTCTACCTCTACATTATTGAAGAAGAGAGTCTCAAGAAGAAAGGAGAAGCACAGAGGACGACAGAGTATTTGGCACATTTATATTCCTTATTTCCCCTCTATGTTTTTGTCAACATTAGTTGATTGGTCCTTCTGATTAAATGAACGTTTAAATTCCAATTAATTATTATAACAAATTTCGATCAACAACAAGGTAACTTATTTTCTTTAAACCAAGACATGTCACAGTATGTCATACTGTACAAAGACATAGAGGTCAGCTAATCGTTATTTTTTCCTCTAATGCCATACGCCTTGAGCTTTTCCCTAAGCAACTCATAATCGACCAAGTCCAATGCTTTGCTATAATTCTGGTCATGGTTTCATCTTCTTTTCAACTTATTTTGAGTCAATTTCACATTAGTAGTATTCGATACGGAAATATCTTTATACAGTTTTTACAAATCCATTCATTTCCGCACCACATTTTCTCGTAAGGTAGAATGATTGGCGCGTTTTTATCTACATGGTTTCACCATGAAATAGGTACAAGCCGATTTAAATGCAGAAACATGTTTTCTACGCGCAATGAATTGGTCATTTTGGATAAATAAAATCATTTATCAGAATTATACTGGTTTTGGTTTTTTTAATGTAACAATAACAAAATAGCCACTTTTGGCAATTTTACTGTCCATCTCCTACACCAACGAATGTATGAAAATTAAACCAACGTAGATTTCCTTATATTAGGGTCGTGCATCCATAAAAATAAATTAGCGAAAAAGAGTAGATTGACTTTTTTCAAAAAAGGGGTTTTCCAAATTTCAACACCCTATATCATAAAAACTGCACGGTATTTGACGAGAGTTTTTTCACAAATTATCATCTCTCCAAAATGGCATTAGAATGAGTAATATTTTAGATTGGAAGTAATAGCCGTTTGTCCTGCATAGGAGACGTACAGCTAAAATGGTTTGCTCTACGGCAAATGTGTGATATATATATATATATATATATATATATATATATATATATATATATATATATATATATATATATATATATATATATATATATATATATATATATATATATTATGTACAGAAGGGATCAAAAGAGCCCTTCGGGCAATAGGAAAAAAATATTGACACCTAAAATTCCAAATTTTCAACCCCTAAAAATAGGGGACGCACATGGTGTAACAACGTGTAGCTTTCTGTGCTTGCTTATTATGCCCTCTTAAATAAATACATAAAAAAAACCGCACTGGACGGATTACTGGATTATTCTTTCGTCAGAAAGCATAAAAATCTCGCGTATGAATTTTTTTCAGGCATAAACTAACAAAATATATACACAGTAACAATAACGGAGGCCCCAAATGTAAACCCTGTGTGACACCAAATATCTCTGTTACACGAAAAGGTCGATAGCCTTCGTATTCTAAATATCGACATCTGTCAAAAAATATGACTTGAATTAAGGTATCCGTTGCTCAGAAAAACTGGAGAAGTCAAGTTTTTGAAATAAAATGTTTGTTTTATTATGAATAAGTCAAGAAATGGTGGCCGGAAAGTATGACATCAGAAGTACGAAAGTGTCACACCCGGTATATCTGTATTTCTTTGTATGTACACTTTGTATTTCAGTAAAATATTTTTAACAAAAAAAACAAAACCGACACCAAAAAAATCTTCTAAAATTGCTACAAACCCAAGATTTCTTCTCTCAAAACAAATATGAATAGCAAAGCATTAAAAGCTGATTATTAAATCTATTAGCAAGCAATTTCTGTATCACTCCCTATTTATATGCTTCAGAATTCTATTGTATATGTAATTAAATATTTTCTAGAAAAGGCAGTTGTTTTAATAGATTCTAAAACTTCTAAGTGGTTCGTTTCCATATATATGTCCAGATATGCAACTGGTAAGTGCGTCTTCCTTATTAATCATCTATTTGATTATTTCTCTATGTAATGAATTGCTACAAACCCAAGACTTCTTTTCGCAAAACAAATATGAATAGCAAAGAACTTAAAGCTTTATTACAGGGTGAAATATGGATTTTTTTCGAATTTTCGAATTAACAATTACTACTGATCCAACAAATGATTTTAGTTTTGACTAAGCAAGACATTTTTGTATCACTCCCTCTTTAAATGCTTCAGAATCCTATTGTATATCTAATTCAATATTTTCTAGCATATAGCTAGGAAAAGTAATTGTTTTAATAGATTCTATAAGATTTTATGCATTTTAAATTTATGCAATATATATATATATATATATATATATATATATATATATATATATATATATATATATATATATATATATATATATATATATATATATATATATATATATATATATATATATATATATATATATATATATATATATATATATATATATATATATATATATATATATATATATATATATATATATATATATACATATATATATATATATATATATATATATATATATATATATATATATATATATATATATATATATATACATATATATATATATATATATATATATATATATATATATATATATATATATATATATATATATATATATATATATATATATATATATATATTTTTTTTTTTTTTGGAGGGTATCTTGGGATGGTAGCAATAAAACGACTGATACTTACTTGACGTTTCGTTCACTTTTTTGGACCCTTTTCAAAGGAGTATTTTTTTATGATATATTTGACATAGGCAAAAATGACAAGTAATTTAAAAAAAAATAGAGCGAAAATAGAGAGAAATAGATAATAAAATTAGAGCTGTGACCGGCGCACTCGCCATTTGTTCTAGTATATCTGGTGAGTACCCGGTATGTCTCTGGAATCCAAGGTCCAGAACCAACAAATACTAAATTGGAACCCACGAATATACTCCCTTTCCAACAAAAAGAGAATTTTTAAAATTGATTTTTAAATAACGTTAATAACGAGTTCTTAGGTGATAAACATAAAACCGAATACAACCGAAAAGATAAAAAAATACAACCGAATTGAGAACCTCCTCCTTTTTTATTGAAGTAGGTTAAAAACGGATGTCATTTTCTCTGACTCTTGTCAAGCAATTTTACTATATATGATAATCAATATATCAATTTCTATTACTTAAATTGTGGCATCTTAAAAGAGAGCGGTACATACCTTTCTATATTCATTTCCTAAATCTCATGCCCAGGGGATCAGATTAATTTATATTAGAAGTGGGAAAAGAAATGGTCTCCAACAAAAGAATGCATTTCGTTTGATAAATTGATGGTATTGGCACCTTATATCCTTACAAGATTTAGCCAGCAATTTCCTAATGCCTTTGTGGTGCAAAATCAAATTCGGCGATTCTCTTTGTGAGCTTGCGCCTTCAATCGATTCAGAAAACACCGTAGCAGCATACCTACTTACCTATTATATCGTTACCATTTAATAGACAGGTGGTTATGCTATACGAGGTATTGTAAAATGTCGCAACGGATGCCTTCAAATTAACCTTGTTTATTAACGTTTTATTCTTGCATATCTGGATTAAAACCTATAGGATTCCCCGTTTACTCAAAACCAATATAATAAGTCCTACGTTGTTTAACCCTGCATCACTCGCGTACTAAAAAAATGCATCAATACTCGCGCGGGAACATTTTGTTCACACAACCTTGTTGGCCCGATTTTGGCATTTTAATTGAGTCTAATAAATAAAACGTTAATAAAACAAGTTCCGTAATTTAAAAATATTTATTTAGCCATTTGCAGCAAATTCGGTGTTTTATATAAAATCAATAATAATTTCGAAATGTAAACAAAACAACTTTTCTAAAAACTCTTATGCCTTTATTAGCCTTCTATATATGGCAGGCGTAAAAAAGGCTCAATATCTATGAACGAAAGAACTTTGGGCTACTGGTTGATCAGCTCCTGACTGCTTTCGACTAACGATGTTCAGAGAAAGGTTTTATCTTTTAGCAAGAGCAATAAGATTTGATGATATTACTGACCGAAACGAGAGAAAGTCTGTTGATAATATAACCCATATTCGACAACTTTTCGAAGATTTTGTGGCAAAATGTCAAGAAAATTATCAAATCGGGATGTATTGCACTGTGGATGAAATATTGGAAAACTTTAGGGGCAGATGCAGATTCCGGCAATATATAGCAAACAAGCCCGCCAAATACGGAATAAAAATATATGCCCTAGTTGACGCTAGAACTTTTTATGTCAGTAATATGGAGATATATCCAGGAAAACAACCAAACGGGCCCTACCAATTAGACAATTCTGCGTCTGCTGTAGTAAAACGAATAGCTGCGCCAATCCTGAATACTGGCAGAAACATTACAATGGATAATTATTTTACTTCCATTCCTTTGGCTTGGGACCTGCTTGCTACGAAAACGACGATAGTGGGAACTCTTAAAAAAAACAAAAAAGAGATACCTCCAATATTTTTATATTCTAAGAGCAGGCCTGCTCCTAGTAGCATGTTTGGATTTCAAAAGGATATTGTCTTAGTCTCTTATAAACCAAAACTAAACAAGAATGTTTTATTGCTGTCAACGTTTTATTCAGGCGACATTATTGATCCTCAATCTGGCGCAATGCAAAAACCAGAAATTATAACATTCTACAACCTTACCAAAGGAGGGGTCGATGTAGTTGATGAACTAAAATCTAATTACTCCGTATACAAATTTTGCTGCCGTTGGCCCTTACGAATCATTTTTAAAATTTTGGACGTGGCAGGTATCAATTCTAATATTGTCTATAAAAGTAACACAATGATTGTTCCTAGGGATAGCCTTCTGGCACCCTCGAACCTGTAAACGATAAAATTTCCAATGTACCGAGTCACTCCTACCACTCTGTAGCCAGCGCTTACACTATTATGTTACCATCGGAGTAGAAATTGTATCCAGACAATTTTACCTTGCAACAGGACAATTGCCTAATTTACAACTAACTGCACATTAGTGTGGGACTGGTTCTTGGACAACAACATTCAAGTTTTACGTTGGCCATCCAGAATTACCTATCTCTATCCATTTGAAGACGTTTGGGAACGATTGGTCCAGGAAATTCGTGTCAGGAATTTCCCCCCGCAAAACAGGAAGTAACTTTTGTCGGTCATTGAGGACGATTGGGAAAATGTTGATGCAGATTAATGTCTAACATTGACTCGTTTCATGCTAAAATGATTGTAGGTAGTAATTGCTAGCAATGGAGCCTATTAAATTTAAAATAAACTGTTAATTGATTTAATTTGTTTCTTTATTTAATGTTTTAGCTCTATTTTACAAATTACACACTGCCATGGCTTTATTAGAATTTTTTTAATACCAATTTATAATGTACTCGTAGACAACGAAACGGTGTCATATTGACAAGGAATTCATAATTCTCTGTAGGTGCTATTAAAAGCCACCAAAAGTATATGATACCAAAATAACAAATATTTATAAGTGTGGTTTACTTTCAACTGATCGCTACTGTACATATATAAATATATTTTATTTCGTATTTTTACATATTTGCTAAACAAAGTATACGAGTATTAATTCAATAAACTATGTGAAGTTATTATTATTATTATTAGAAATTATTCTGCATTCGCCAAGTTAAAAGGAACTCATAAATATACCATGTTAAAGACTCAAGCAGCAATACGAGTAAAATATAGTGAATCTCTGGCATGAAAATGTGCCCCCATCTAGTATGTTTAGTGTTATTTATGGGACAATTCCAACTGAAAATCTGCAAATAGCAAGAAGTCTACAGTGGATCCCACCCGCTATGAGCAAAATTACTGTCAGATACAGTGGCGCTATACAATTTAATTTGAGAGTTCGCAATTTAGTTGGAGTGAGAGTAGCCGTATAAATTGAGTACGAAATGATTAGCATTTTATTATGGGTTAAGGGAATTTAGATGCCAACCGGGAGAAATAGTTAAATCTCGAGTTAAGTAATAGTAATTAAATTGTATCTGACTACAAAAATATTTTCTCAAAATCAGTACTGAAATATTTCTGGTAATTCATTTCTGGTACATAGTAATATTTCTTTAAACAGTTATTTCGAATTCATATTTTCGGGGCATAGTTTCCAAACTTCACCAATTATTCGGATCAAATAGATACCTTTTTGTAACATAGTGCAGGAAATTAAGACATGACTGTTTTGTGACTCTGGTTTTGTTATATATAAAAAATATTGTTGTACAATAATAATTTATTAAATGAAAACCCAAATGCTTACAACGAAATTATTTGAACTGTCAAGTTGTTTTATGAGAATGTATTACTTCATGTCTGTACTAGTGCAGTGATCTCGTGACTCTAGCAGGTAACGAAGTATCAGTATTTTACAGTATGTTCATTAAATTACATTCAGCATGGCTGATCTTTGCCATTAAACAAGTCAGTCTGTGATCTTGTGAAAAGTTACTTTTTTCAATTACGCTTTTGTTTTAAAGTTACAGCAGTTGCTCTAAGAGTAACAAATATAAAGTACAAAGAAAGTATCTAGCTGAAACAAGAACCAGAGCAACTCTCTGAGACGGTAAACTACGGGACACATCTGCAAAATGGGACACGACATATTTTACCGTCAGCATATATCCGAACTATTTTAAGGTTCGCAAACTCTAAACTATTGATATTTATCTGGACTTATAAATATAAATTTTAAAGTGCACCACAAAATGTTAGATGAATGATACTACTATTACCAGTAGCTGCTTTTAACTACCGGCAACTGAAAATCTAAGGAAACTTTTATACAATAAAGAAAATGATCATGAAAATTAAATATTCCTTTAAAAAAATGTCTTCCCATAAAAAATATATTAATTGTTTAAATTATATTATTCTTCTGACATTTAAAATTTATATATATATATATATATATATATATATATATATATATATATATATATATATATATATATATATATATATATATATATACTCGGTAAATCACGCTAACTCAGAGTCATGCTATCTCACATAAAAATTGTAAAGAGACTTTGCCACCAAGCCACCCGTGATAAATTGGATGGTTTGAGGAAAAAAGTACTCAAGTAAAAAGGAGGATTGCACATGTATGATTCTATTCATTAAATAATTTATTAGTTATCTAATTTAGTATTTATACCAGTAGTTATTTAACAATGGCAAAAAACAAAAATCAGTAACACGGTTACACTGTACCATTGTATGATTACTCCTTTTTTTATTTCATGATATAATTACAATTTTGAGATTGACTTGATTATTTGTGATTAAATAATCAAATGGTAAAAAAAATTCTGTGATTAATCGAACGAGTTTTCGGAAGCCAAATCCATTTCCAAAAAAAAAAAGAAATATTTATTTTTTTATAGGATACTTACTCTTATTTACTTCCCTATTAAATCCTTCTGTTTTATTGTGGGCGCCAGTTCGATAAACACTAATTTTTAATTTGATTGAACGATCACTTTAATCGTGGGGGTCCAATTAGGGGTAATGTAATGATAAGAATAAATAGCTTTATTTTATTTACAACCACGTAACAAATATTAAAGTAAGAATGATACTCATTAGTGTGATAATAAATATATAACCATAAAGATTAAAGTGAAATAATACCATAGTTAAATGTATGTTAATAAATTCTAAAGCAACCAAATTTGATTTATATTTAATATCATCGAAATACATAATGAAATACAAACAGAAAGTTTTATAAAACTGGCAAGAAATAAATATTTCAAAAAGTTTAAAAGAAAAAGTGAGTAAGCTTTAATAACGTTATTTACTACTTACAAACAGAAAGTTGAATGAACCAGGATAATAAGCAATACAAATCGAGAATGTTAACTGATTCCGAGCGACAATAAACGGGAAAAATCGTTCCTTGTAGTATGAGAGTTAACATACTAACGTGGTAGGAAGTGAATGTGCTAATATTTGCAGCGACAAAGGCACTAATTTTAAAAGAGGACATTACGAACTTAAGAAATTATTGAGAGATCAAAGTTCCAAAGCGAAAATTCGGATGGTAGCAATGAAGTTGAATGGCATTTCAAACCTCCAAATTTTCCCCCAAATTAAATTTGGAGGCCTTTGGGAGGAATTAAATCGGTTAATCCCATATCGAGCGAGTCATTGGAGATATTACACTTACTTATCTTTGAATAACCGTAGATCCTGTTAGTATAGATAGATGTTTGTGTTAATTCCAATCCTCTAACTCCATATTCTTGATCGTATCTAATTTTTGCTTACTGATTGCCTCCCACTTTTTGTATTTCACAATCTGCCTACTAGCCTGGTGTAGTCTAAGGAATCGTTCAACTCTAAGATACAACTGAAAAGAAAAGGTTAAGCTGGTCGTTAGGTTGTGTAAGGAGTTGCTCGACGCTGGTGCCTCAATCTGCCTACACCCCTGGTCTCATAATGGGTGTTCGTACTCTCTAAGGTCTCAATCTGCCTACTCCTCAGAGAGTACTGACGAGAGGTTTGCGAGAAGTGAATGGCATATGCTCTGCTTCTATCTTAATACAAGATACTTTAGCTTGCTTGATAAGCGTTGTAATTATTCTTAGTTGCTCTATTTGGCTGACCATTTTTATGGATTTTATGGCATCACTTCGGGAGGTTTTAGGCATTTGGATTGCGTGTTATTTGCTTATTGGTTATTTGTTTGGTTAGTGGTTAGTTTACAAGCTAAGCGGCTAAGAAGCATGGGTACAATTATCTTAATCTACATTAGTATTGTATGGGTCGTTTGGTTATTCTCTCTGTATGCCTCTTTTTTGTTTATATGTTGGATCTTTTCTAATTATTGTGTATTTTGAACTCTATTTTGCTTTTCTTTGTTTTTGAGTGTTATCTGTTTTTCTATATATTCCTTATTAAATTGGTAGTATTAATATTTGTAGGGGGGCTAGGGAGTAAATACATAGTTAAGGGAGGGATAACGAGAGGTAGATGGGGCTGCGGTATTTATAGTAGGGTTAATGGGTGGGGGAAGCACGGATGCGTAACTGCTGAGCGCTGATGTGGGAAGGTCGATTGAGAATGATTATCGTGTATGTAGTCGGGAGATTTGCGATTTCCAGGCAATAGGAAGTCATAGATCGTCCCTTTTTTTGTTCATACAATTGGGACGCTTCTCGATTTCAATTGCCTCACAAATCATTCGTGTTTTTAGGGAAGGAATGGATATTATAGTATTTGTATTGTCGAAGTCTATGTTGTATCCTGTTAGGCCCAAAACCTATCCCGAATCCAACATACCGATCCATCTGAACAACACAAACATTTTTACCTTATATCAAAGGAGTCACAGACAAAATCCT
Organism: Tetropium fuscum; assembly: GCA_964058915.1. Lineage (NCBI taxonomy): Eukaryota > Metazoa > Arthropoda > Insecta > Coleoptera > Cerambycidae > Tetropium > Tetropium fuscum. The sequence goes on from CAXKVY010012085.1 coordinate 19,115, forward strand.
AAAAACCAATGCATTAAAACAATTTTCACAACTCCACAGACAATCCCCAATATAATCAAGTCCCCAAAAGACCAAGTCCCTAACGATTCCCACGTTGTCTACGAAATACCTTGCTCTGATAGCTCGACGTCAAAATTTTACTCCCTTTCATGGTCCTAGTTAAGCGATATCATCAGATCAATAATACCTTCTGCGGCTAGGTCGTCGTTATCGGAGACTGGCCACAATTGTCCATATTGCGCATCATCCAGCTCTTCGTTGGACACATTAACATTTTCTGGGGAGTCTAAGTCCACTCCAAAATCGAGGTCTAGCACATTTTCGCAGGAAGTCTGACAATAGTGGCTGCAAACTATAGAATACTTCAGTTCGTTTCATTTTTCAGCTGCTATTAAGAATATCTTATTCACATACATCACTTTCAGAGTAATTTCAGTATTTTAATTTTGTGGTTTCTTTTTACTCTGGGCCACAAGGAATTCTGCTGTTATTTTTTCTCGACACAGACAATCCCCTGAAATCCCTGAAATTAAACTGTTTAAAAACAATTCTCGTTCCTCTTACTGGTTTCACATCTATGTCTCCACGATAATAGCTGCTTTAATGAATTTTGGATTATCATAATATGTCTTCTGGTAAACACAATTCACAGATATCAGATTCTTCGTTCTTGAGTGAAACACTCGACACCAGAAAGGTTTGAACTTGAACCACCGCTTCTTTCGCCAACACTACTTGATTTCTACTCAAATTTACTTTGTTCGACAAAAACTGAAATAGTATAAAGTAGTAGCTGCTTTCTAGATATTTGATATAGTTGCTTCTTTCAGCTTCCGAGGTAAAGAACTTGTAATATTCACTGTCTAATATCATAAACAAGTCAACA
>CAXKVY010012086.1:0-29163 GCA_964058915.1 Tetropium fuscum
ATGCGGTTAACAGAGTTATTGTGAAAACTAAAAAAAAATAGTTTCTTACATAGCAAACAGTGATCCAAAGTATCAAATGCCATGCTCTAATCTAAAAGCATAAGATAACTAATTTAATTTTTATCAATGGCTCCAATTAAGTCATCGGTAACATTTAGCAAGGCAATGGTGGTTGCTTACGGAATCCCGGCTGAATGTCTGGGATGATTTTGTTAGAAAAAACATAAGCCGATATTTGGTCTTTTAAAATATATTCTATCATTTTCCACATGCTAATAGTAACCTAAGATGTAAAATTTCACTGGGAGACGAGGTTTTGGTTAATGATAAGCATGTTTCTAAGCTACGGGAATAACATTTTTGGCAAGTACCGTATTTAAAATAAACGTGCTAATATAAACGTAAATATAATTTCAAAAATACAAAAAGAACATACAGGCAAACATACCTATAGGAAGCCAAAATGACGGGCCAAGTAAATATTTTTTTAATTTCTCCACAAGGGTGCGTATCGCTTATATTCTATCCCGAATATTGCCAAACTCATAAGACTTCATATATAAGAATCTGCCAATATTATTGCCATTTAAAAAAATATCCATGACGTCATATTCGGGGCACCTGGAGCACCTTATTTATATATTACATCAGAATAAGCTGAATTAAAAACAAAAGTCGACGTGTACGAGGATATTATATAGTAGCGCAAGTCTTAAGAAATATAAAATTTATAATCTTAATTTTATAACGCACTGCATAGTATACACTAATTGCTGTCAGTAATTTGATATAGTAAAAGCCTTAATGATTTTGTTTTAAAATATAGAATCAGATAAATGGAAACTGATGGCTATTTCCCTAGAGACAGGGGATTCTCATTAATAAATGTTATTTCTCCGACCAGTGTGTGTATGATTATTAGTCAAAACTAAGTTGTTATATTTAGTTCAGCCTGAATTATATTTTTACGTTAGGTCTATTAATTATGAAGAGTTAGGAAAGTTCTCTACACTACAGTGCGGAGAGTACTCCTCCCGGATGCTTAAAGTACAAGCGATGTTTCAGGTTTTACAGCAACACATCGTCGTTATGCCCACTGAAATTGATGATTAAAGTAGTTTTCAGGCAGGATCAAACCACGGCCGGCAAACCTCGGTCTTCCTCGCGCAGTCTCGGATTGGGGTTTCCTCTCTGAAACTCCGAGAATGAGTGGCGTCAGTACGCGATTGGAAATCCAGAAGGGTAGGCATTTTTACCCCCTGACAAACTCGCATCGGGTCTGTGGTTATTTCAAAAGATCGCGCTGCACATCTGAAAACAATTAACCACGCTGTAATTACATATTAATTGAGTGTTAACTGTACAGGAATATTTTGTGTATTTGTGTAAAGTGCTAAATTAGTGAAAAAATATGTATTGTAAATTAGTGCTGATTTTTTCGACGATCTCTTGCATCTCGAGTCAAACGTTTATACCGGAGGACGAGGAGTACGAAACAGGTTAGATTTGTCGACTTCCTTAATTAGTTGCGACGTGTTTCAGCAGAAAAATGCAGAACCGCTTCTAGATAAACCAACCAACCAAATGAATGGATTAAATTGTAAATTTTTGGTTTAAGGCGTTAAACGGGATTTCAGTGTTTGGTTGCGCGAAATTTCTGCTTAAATTACAGTTGCTCACAATCCGCTTTTATACTTTAGTGACGTATTTTTAGTGACGTATACTTTAGTCCTTTCAAACTGAACTTTCTATTGTGTAGGGTTTACTCTGAGGAAAATATTGTTTTAATAAAGCAGTTTATTTCAGCTCAACTTTCTCTTACAACTTTTTAAATTGGATCTTGTTTATCCATTTCACTTCAGGATGAGAAAGCGAAATACATTTTTTAATAGTGTTTTGAGAAGTACATTAAATTACTAATTAAATAGGAAAACTTTTCCGGCATGTAAAAAATACGTCATAATTGTTGTACTAACTGTTCATTTATTATCAACTTATATCATTTCTTATCATTATCATAAAATTTAAATATAACTTTTTTGCAATTGATTATGGAAAGCCCTGCATGTATTTGATGAAATAGAAGTCGAGTTTATATTTATATTAATTCCTCTTTGACCCGATATTTCTGAGCCAATTCAGAGAGATGATGTCGGCTTCTGCATCAGCCAGAATCTTAGCAGACGTTCGCCGGAAACAGGAGGCCGGTGTAATTCCCAGCATTTGGCAATACCAAAAATTCTGCAATTTTTTTAGGGAAACACCCTATAATTTAGTTATTATTTTGATTATTTTGATCGATAGCACTAAAAATATCATCAGTTAACTTAAATAAAGCGTTAGTGCAACTATTTCGTGAAGGAAAACCTGACTGGTATAAAGGTAGAATATTAAATTTGTCCTAATGTATTATTTGGTTATTAATGATTTCCTCGAAAAGTTTTGGCAACAGAGAATACTAATGTGGCGTAAATCTTTTAGATCTTCTGAGTTAGCCATAAAATAGGAATTATAGGTGATTGTTTTCATATATTATGGCGTTAGGTATATATTATGGTGTGTCCATTTTTTATGGCGAAATTAAATATGTGGCTTATATATGGTAGAATATAGGGACATACATATAACAACATACTTTTATTTTACTAATTTTATCCACCCCTAGAGTTTTAAACTTCAAGGATAAAATAGTTTCATATATTTGAATATCGTCTGTAGGTTCAAACGAAAATTGCTCTACATTATCGGCGATGTTATTTGATTACTGATAAATAGCATCGTTATTTGAAGAGTTTAAGATCGTTATTTGAAGAAGTTAGTTACAAAGTATGTATTAATAGAATCATTATTATTTGTGGTTTTGGGATAAAATGGTATTAAAATTCAGTTCTTTTAGATGTTTCCAAACATTTTTTATATTACCCCTGTACATTTTCTAAGTTAACTGGGTAAAAATAATCACATTTTGTATCTTGTAATGTTTTCAAAAAATGCACTGTTTTTGAGTTATGTACGATTTACTGTCCGAAATGGTCAAAATTAGACTAATTCAAAAATTCATGTCTCGGTTTATACTGAACTTTTTTTAATGTTTTGTGGCGGAAAATAATCGTTAATATTTATGGATAATTAAGCATGCTATTTTTTGAAATAAGGCAACTTGCTCAATTTCATTCTGAAATTTATCATCGTAGAATCGCTATTTTTTCTTGCTTGGGAAGAATAGGTGAAGTATACAGGTTGCGCAAAACTGATCTCGTAATTTCTTCTTTGATATATATAAACATTTTTGATAAGATATTCATAAAATGCGATAGTTTAACAGAATATACGTGTTCAAGTAAAAAATTTTCATTACTTTTTATAGGACAAATTCGCATATATTTATACTTAGATAGGCACGTAAATTATTTATATTTCAATGATTTTATTTTCTACGTATCCATCTATTCATATATAAATTTAAAAACTAAATAATTAATAATTTCAAAATTAAGAATTAATGTAAAATATGTTCCTTATTGAATTATTTCAAATCATGCGCGCATCTCACATTACTCATTGGTTTTAATTTGTTTGAACAATTGAAGCAGTCGGCACTGCGAAACTTCATACACGTTTTGCGAGTTCATTTGAAGAAGCTGCAATGATTTCGCAAGTAATAATAGTTTTACAATTCAACTCATATAAATTTCATGCAATATTGAATAATGAATTTAATATTAAAGGCAACAAATACAACACCTCTTCCTTTAATTTAAATTACCTAAATTAAATGGCCTCTCATCCATGAGATGTATACTGACGGATTTTTATTTTGCTCATCGGTTAGTTAGAGACTCTCATAGCACTTAGGTACCCTCAGATATATCACATTAGATAGAAAAGTCACAGCTTGACAATTACTGACTTGATCTATCTCTACTTTTAAATTATATTTAAAAAATAAATATTTGGACAGGTCAGCAGTACAAGAGGAGTGCAGCAGACCGCAAAAATGACTATACAATAATTACCACCATTACAAAATTACTTAAAACTAATAAAAAATTACAGTTAATAATCCCGAAGAATAAACTGGTAATTTACTTAATATTATATTCTATTATAAAATAGTGCCTTACAGTAACATTTCATATTTATATATCCTCAAATCTGTATTGTTTAAATAAAATATTTATTTAAGTGATTTGCAAATATTAGCAGATCAGTGGGGCCGTTTTTGACTAGGTACTTGCTAAATAACGATACGTCTAAAACATTCGCATATTTGTGAAAATTAATAAAAGTACATTTTTCACCATACGTTAAGGTACGAACGCACGTTAACATCAATGTTCCGGGGGGTTTCTCTTATTTGTAGCACGACTATTAAAAATTAAAAGGTGAAATTTCGTGAGAGGGTAAAAATGTAATTTAGAAACCTTCTCGTACAATATTAGTCAATAAAATTCTTATTTTTCTGTTTAATTTAATTCTAAAAACATACAATATTACTGTTTGCTAGTTTTAAACCTTATGATATAGTACCTATTTAAAGATACGTTGTAACTATCTATTATTTTTTGATTAACTAATAACGTATCTGAAGATACGATGTGACTATTTGCTATTTCTAAAAAAGCTAACATCTTATCTAAAGATACACATGGAAGAAAATTATGCCGAGTATTAAATAAATAAATAAAACGACCAATTTTAGAAAAATGTGTTTTATATGAAAACGCAAAATCTACCAATGTATTTAATTTTGTTCTTTGTTATCATCTACTTCCTCGGCTGCTCTATGGCGAAGGTTTCTATAAAAATCATGATATAATTCTGGAACCCCATTTTTGCAGAGGTATTGAATGTGGTCATATTTTTTTGTTTGAAATGGAAAGAGTGTTTATATAAGCTTTGACTTTTAATATTTGTATAATCTTTTTTATATAAGCTTTGACTAAGTCTTTAACTACACAAGTGGGCTTGATTTTTATCCTTCTTCTAGTATTTACTTTGTTTAAGTCACATGAACTAATAAAATTATAACTTTATCACATACCTGATGCAAGATTTACTTATTACTTTTCTCTTGAACTCATAATTTCTTATCTTACTTGAGATAGCCACTCGACTTTACAGAAAATCACAAAAACCAACATAAAATGACTAGCCTATAGGGGATGTAAACAAATACTAATAAAATCGTAACTGACGCGCAGTAACATCGTAACTCGATCGCTCGTGGTAGTGTATGAGTAACAACATCGTATGTCAAGTTCAGATAAAAACACCACCTTATATTCCTTGTGCGAAAAATATTAACATCTTAACCTATGATAAAATGGTATCATTTTTTTGTCCCTAACGTTATTATGTATGAGTATGTCCCTATTATGTAGATATGATATACGACGTCATTACCTTATTTCTTAGTATGTTATTACATATTTTATGGTAAACTATGTCATATATACAAACAATAACCAATAAAGTGCTGACATGGAGACTAGGCCAAGGCCGGCTTATTAAACAACTAATTCGATCTAGGTTACGTACACCCGTTTGTACTGACCTGGGTAAACATTATATATACCAGTCTAATTAATGTATATGGTGTCAATTAATTATTAATTATTATTAAGCATTCATCGTTGTATGTCTCGCTGTCCCTATTACTATTGATAGGGCCAACCGATTACTAGTTAATTATAAGTACTATGTTGTAATGTACGGGGTTTCCATAAACCATTATCAAAGTATTCCTACTGCGTTTCCGCTCATAGGTAGTTTTACTCACTACCTGTTGATCTCCATACATTACCACTACAACGATAATATTTGAGGAAATTTTCTATGCAGAATATATACGATAAAAATACTTTTAAAAAAAATCAATATTACCAATATTAAATCAATATTTTAATTGAAAGAGAAGATATTTTTAGATAGGAAGTGCCCTTAACTCACTCGCTAAAAATTGAGATACGATGTTTTTATTTGCGAGCGTCGCGTCGGTTTATTTGGAACGTTCTGCGACTTTTGTATTCATCTTTTTAGGGGTGCACCGCTCCCTTACTTAGATTCAACATAATTCTAATATTGTCCATTAACCACAGAGAAATGTCTTTCGTGTAAACTAGTTATTATTATGCAAGAACAAATTGTATTTATGGAAAATTAATAACCCAATTTCTAAAATGAAGCATCATCAGGGAATGGTTAATGCCAACTGTTTCTAGTACTACAGATACTATCGATTATTTCAAGATCTTAGTATTTCTTTCTATCTATTTTACCCCCTACACCATTCCCAATGAAATCATTATGCATTTATGGCATAATAATCAGTGATAATAAACAGGTCTAATATTTTCCTGCTAAACGGCTTGGAACAAGTACAAAATTTGTACTTTCAGACCAGAAACAGCCACTTATTATGCTTTTATATAAGATATCCTACCACCTGCCTACGAATTATAACATTGCACATTTTTTCATTATCCCCTTGCGTCTATTTGTATTCCGCGTACAACCGCTAACCCTTTAACAAGCAGAGGGTGTGTTCGAGAAGTCTTAATAAAGATAATGCATGGCGTACGTTAAAAACAGCTAATTCCAGACATTATATGCCGCAAGCAACAATCCAACCCTTTTTACGTTGAATGTTACTGATTTATGTTATCATTTTCCGCAAAACACTTGTTTTGTTATTCCGATGTGCCGCGAGAACGCACTTAACACAAAATTAAAATGACATTATATGGGAGTTTTGCCGGGGAAGATTGATGCTGAAGGGGGGAACTAGAAATGCGAGCGTGTCGCAAATAATTAAAAGTACGGGGCTTATGGGTAAATAGGTATACCATGATGCAATAAACATATCATCGTTCATTTCACAATGTGACGTACCTCAAAAAACCTCAATTTGAGAAAAGACCAAAAGCTTCTACCCTAAAGAAAGCCTGTCTGGTATATTTTTCTCGTGACTGTCATTTCGATGGTGTAGCACACAAATCTTTTAAGTGTATTTTTTGCAAACATGAGATAAGTATGCAAGACTATTCTTCTGCCCGTCAGAAAGCTGTACGCACAGATGTGGTATCCGTTTATTCGAATATCACAGTCCTAGAATATCTCTAGAATATCTCCCATTTGTTGTAAGTACCACTCATTCCGAACGTTAATGCACACTTGTTGTAATGTCACTTACCACATTTGTGCCTTCAATTTTTGACGCTGATCAAATGAAGTGCATACTTAACACAAACGTGTGTTCTCGAAAGTAAGTTATGTTTTGTATTTTGTTTGCAATATAATACCGTCCTGAACTTTTCATTAAATGTTTCGAGGTGATTACAATGGCATCGAGGGTTGAAAAAATAGCGGCTTTGTTACAGACTCAAGGGGAAACAAATGGTAAGTTTATATTCGATTCTTTCAAGAAAAAAAAATATTTCAAAATAACCTTTCATAGCCTTGTTTACTTATGCATTAGAATATTTTTTGCACTGTTTTCATTATCGTGGAGAATATCGTACAACCTCATGTTTCTGACACTCTTCCTCATAGTTCCAGTAGTCCTAAACATTCTAAGCTACCAGATATAATGGGAAAAAATACCGTGGTAACAACAACGGCGCCTGTTGGTCGTGCTGTACTAGAAGGAGGAGTTACAAAATTATTAGTTATATTTACTAATTAGATTTATGAGATCCTTTGAGGCTCTCAAAATTGTTCACATTTAAAACAAAAAAATATTGCCTAATTTACTAAAAACAGTTTTGGAGATACACATGTCTAATATCAAGTACATTGATTTTGTCACAGATAATAAGTCAAATAAACAATTGGTTGAATCTTGGTTGAAGAGACCAATTATGTTCCTAACGATAATGGAGCCAGTGATTCCGAACCATTTTCCCATTCTGGCAGGTCGTACAGACCTTCAAGTGCAACAGAATCGAGCTCAGAGGAAGAACAACTTTCAGAAGAGCCAAGTGAGGAGAAAATAAAGAAGATGTAGAAGGCAGACAAATCTTTATGGAAAAGGTCGATTGTAAAGAAGAAATGACTTTGTGGGATGAAGTACATAAATTGGTGGGAGAGAAACTCCAGAAAAAAGCCCTTAGCTATGAACTGCGGGAAATGCAGATATAAATGTGCAAGGTTGACATCCTGTACTTGGTTGTTATCATATTTTATTATAATGTCATATTTGACAAATCCTTATGTTGTGGCGTCAGAGTTTTACGGCTGCTCTGTGTACAATTCGTTATGAAACACCTTGTATGGTATATATAAAACTACTATTAATACTACTTTTGAGCTAACTATACAAAAAATGCATGAATATATTTATATCAATATTCTACAAATATTTCTACGCCCAAGTCGATACAGTTTTAAATATTATGTATACATTAAGAAACATTTGTAAATACATACAGTTAAATATATAAAGACGCATATCTACACAATAGATTTTTGTACTAAATATCATGTCATGTAGGTCACCATAAAAATATATCAGACGTAAGAAAATAATACAGCAAAATATTATCAACAGTTTAAATATTTTAATTTTTATGTCTTGTAGTGTACAAATTTGAATAATTAAATTGTCCCTGAAAAGAAAATATACTACTTACTAAAATAATGAATATGTGCTTTGGAAATACAACCTCGGTATAGTAGAATTGTGCTTGTAAATAATTGAGGATGGTGTTTTAGGTATATAATAAAATAATCGTTTGGATTGATATTATTTATTCACAATATAATAATATATATTTAATAATTTAACAAATACATATATTTATCTTAAACAACAATTTATTTATTTATCTATTATTAATGATTTATATGTGGCACATCGTAAAAGTTTAATATTTATAAATTACATAAAATTATCTAATTCTAGCCTTGAAAAAAGTAAATATTAAAACACTTTTACATAGCCGTCCTTGACAAAAGACTTTTAGCACCAACTTTCGTTTTCCTGATACTTTTTATATTGTAATCTTGCCAGGAACTACTGGCAACGTTGACCCTGTCTTCCTACTTCATTCATTAGCGTGTATTGGTTTTTGTTTTGAATCTCCTATACATAAAGCAATACAGAAAAAAATGAATAAAACAGTTAGCTTTGTAATATGAACTTGGCAGTAACAATTACTTTAGTTTGGCGTTTTTAACTGCTTGAGTAACATATGATATTCATTCCTAAGTTAATGTTTATTAATAAAAAATATAAAAAAGGCCCGAAGAATGGCCGTTTATGAAGAAGTATGGAAATAATAGCTTATTTATCAAGATCAGGCAAATCAGCATCTGCAATAGATAATATTGTGAATTTAGCTCGAATTACTGTTCGGAACATCACAAAATATAAAACAACGAACTTCGTTCTACAAATCGAAAAACTGGGAGTAAACCTACAATTGAAGACATTAATAAAATGGCTTCAAAAATGATACCGAATCAAAACCGCCGCTGCAATTAGGAATGGAGTTTTAAAGTTTAAAAGGTAAGCTTAAAGTTACATTCGAAGACGTATTATCAAATCAGTGAAACAAATAAGTGTTGCAGGCAACAGAAAAACCGCTACTCACTAACACACAAGAGAAAAATAGATTGCTTTGGGCAAAGCAACATCCCTGGTCCCAGGAACAATGGGGTTCAATTCACTGGACCGAGTTTGTGGACGATAGTCGCAGTAGATCTTTAAAATAAAATATTGAGGCCTACCATACCGACTCTCTAAAAAGAAAAGTTAAATTTTTTGCATGAGTTATGGCAGAACTGTCTGCAAAGGTAGATTGCACTTTATGGAAGGTAGAAGCCTAGAAATATATTAATATTCTTCATATCTACTTAAAGCTTACACTAGAGGAATGCTAAAGCATTGAAGACGTTTTCATTTCCAACATGATGGCGCTGCGTACCATTCATCGAATCTTAGAAAATCATATTCCACTTTGAGAGTAGATATTTAGTAACCCAGACTAATTATCCACTGAAAATTTCGAAACATAATGAAGAAAAGATAACCGCGTGTCACCCGTAAGAACGGTACCAGAATATCGTGAAGATTATCTATATTTAAATAACAAAAAAACTTTTAAAATTTTAATATTCAATTGTTTGACTCCTTCATATTTTTTGAGAATATTAAGAACTGTGGTCGCTGATGCGTTAAGGGTAAGGATTTGATCAGCTGGTAGATCAAATCTCGAAGATAACGCGAATAATAATGGATTGGAATGAAAAAACGGTGGAAGACATCTGTTGCACTATATTCTTGGTTACACGTTATTGAAATATGTTTTAGTCAAAGCTCACCGAACATGAGGTGCTACCCTAATAGCACCTCTAGGCGTGTTGAGTAAAATATCAGGGAATTTCGAATTGATGAAAAATGGCAAATTATTTTGCATAATTTTAAGGAAATAGGAACGGCTCATTGGCAACAAATCAAGAAAATCCTGTGCTGTTTGACCTTTTTTCAGTTTTTGTTTTTGTGACTCGGGGAGACTGGTTTTCCATCAAATACCGTTATAATTATTTTCGAATTATATTTAATTTACAAGTCGAGACCGGTTATTGTAGGTCCAATAGTTTCAGAGATACAGATTTTCAAAATTTCGCCAATTTTTCAAACTACACAATTTTTAGCAAAATTTCAACATTTTCAGTTCTATTCGAATTTTTTAAGGCCTAGTAACTAGTATATTGTTTGAAAATCCTCTGAGGGGACTCCAAAGTGATCTTCAACCACTTGATAAAAAAAATAGATATTTGTATTTTTATTTACATGCGTGGGTAGTGAAAAATCGAAGTACTGATATTATAATTATTATTCTATTAAACATTAAATACATAATACATCGATGAAAAATATCTGAAAACCTGGTTGGTTCAAGACGTCATCTTCTGAGATGTCCGGGGGGTTTTCAAGAATGTCAGAGACGGGCACCCACAATTCTTCGTTTAGTTCATCTTCGTCTAGCAGGTCATCTTTGGATGAATAATCCAGGCTTAATGCGAGCTCAGGGAAGTTGTTATATGAGATTCTCTCGCAGCGGATGCAAACGGAGTACTTCAATTCAGCCTTACTGTAGCTGCAGATACTGCTACAGCCTTTTTTGCAGCCGCAGGAGATGTGGCGCCGCGTCAGTCAGTGTCAACAACAATGCGATCTTTATTTTGAGGGCCCATTCATCATCTTGTTTTTCTGCTTCTCTCAACATTTTTACACCAAGATCAACTTTTTCCACAATAATTATGTCATTTCTTTTTGCTGCGCTTTTTCTCGTCTTGGCCTCTAAGAACTGTTCTGCAATTCTATCTCCACATAGAAAACATTGTTCTCTGAAATTAAACCTTTCACCCACCGTACTCGTAGGTCTTACATCTTTTGCCTACACATCTGTTTCCTAAGTTGTAGCATTTCGGACAGGCAGTATGTATAGAAATCTCGTTCACACGTTTCAGCAAAGGCTCGTATTCTCGATTTTTCAATGAAATACTGGACGCCAGAAGAACTTGTACTCCTCTCGCGTTTACTGTCACCACTTCACCCTCATTCAAATCCCGTGACAAATAAAACACAAACTTGCAGTAGTCCAGGACTCCCACATTCTAATTAAATGGGTATGACTGGCCACACTGGGCTTAGTAGTAGACCTTAGAAACACTTCGAAACTGATTCTTGAAGGGCTTAGGGTGTCTGGCCTTCAAATAATGTAGAGGGGGGATAGGACAGGCAAGATAGGACTCGGAGTAATAGCTGAAAAAGAGAAATGTATTTACATATTGTCGCCTGTCAAAAATAGCTCAAATTCTAAACGAACTGTTGCATAATTGCCACCTGTTTTTGTTTTTTGGCAACATACGGTAGACAGTCTACGTGAAATACCCTTTCAATTATTCATTATGCAAATTAGAATAGAATAGGACATTATCTATTATCTAGACTTCTACCTCAGAGCTGATTTGGGTCCCAATAAAACCATTATAAACGACAGAAACGTTTCTATGAAAACGATATTCTATGAACTTAAAAATCCAACTCGACGAATTAGCAGGTATAAATAATGATTCAGAAATATAAATACCTCTGAAAATGATGATATTTTGCTGAAAATTATGTTATATTTAATATAAAATTATTTTATTTTTAAAAGCTGTATCTCCAAAATTATTGTAGCTACAATAACCGTTCAGGTCTCATATTATATCAAATTCAAAAATGATTATCTTTGATAAAAATACAGTCCTTCCCGGTCGTCTGTCGGTCTATATGTCTCTTTCATCATAAATAACATACCGAAAAAGCAAAAATCCCTGATTTGATGCAGCATTCACCCTGTTTCCATGTTTAATTTGTCTGAATTAGGTAGGAAGTTGGTCATTTTGATCATGTAAATACTTTTTTTTTTAAATCTAATTGTTTTACACAAAAGTGAATAACTCTCCAACGTGTAAACCTTAATTCGAAAGCTACTTGCCAAAATATGCTCAATACGACAAGTATTGACAACTAAATGTATGTTTTAATGAAGTTAAACCAGTCATTGATAGAATATTTATTACACCTGCGCAAATCATAAATTATATTTACCAAATAATACCTGATTAGATTTGAGCTCCAAGAACAAGTGATTAATAACCAAATTTAAAAGATATGGTCCTAAGTCGGATTTCTGGGGCACCCCCCAAGTGGCCAAGAACGAATTTCATTTCAGTCCATTAAATGAAACGTAAGGTAGACATTATACAGATAACACTAAAAGTGATGGCATCATATAACGCTGATTCCTAGATGATTTATAAGTTAGTGTAGCAGGAGTTCTTAGCTAATATTTTCAAATGCTTTAAAAAGATAAGGGTATTATAATCATTAGGTGTATATAGTAGCGGCTCGTGCCTTAATGCACTAAAGGTGTACATGAAAAAAAATTGAGGGGCTAAGTCCTTTTTCTCCCAGAAAATCTGTTATAATACCTTACTGAACGTAATAACTACTTACCAAATTTTCCGTTAATTAGTTGTAGCAGGTAGTTAAAAACACCTCTCAGTGTTGTGCAGGAAGTCTGGAAGTGTTGCTTTTTTAAGGTGCACCAGCTGACTGTTAATTTACGCGTTTTATAACGAGCATAGTCGATCCTTTCGTGTTGAAAATTACCATTGGCTTGGGAGCGTCAAATAAAAGCACACGAGCCGCTGATGTCATATACGTATGTAAGAAACACTAAGAGCATATATTAATGGCTGCCGACTCTGCGTGTATACCTTATCCGTATGTTTATACGGATGGTTTTTAAATCAAATTCGAGGTTGCTAAAATTTCATTATACTTTATATAACGTAACAGAATATGTGACTTCTGATTATCAAGATTTTATATCCTATATCACAACATGATTTTATCGGACCTATTATTAGGTAATGTTATTATTAGGTATCTAGTATTATTTCAGTAAGTTCAATCCTGCTAGATATACAAAATATATAGAACAAACACATTATCCGATACAAACCACCAAATAAAAAGTATTGAGGCCACTGTTACGATAAATATTATTGTACCAGTGGTTAATTATGTTTATGGAACTATGAATACAAAACAGTATACAATTACCTATGTATTTATAAGTACCTACGTCGTAAGAGGAGCTATGTTACTTACCATATATACATATATATATATATATATATATATATATATATATATATATATATATATATATATATATATATATATATATATATATATATATATATATATATATATATATATATATATATATATATATATATATATATATATATATATATATATATATATATATATATATATATATATATATATATATATATATATATATATATATATATATATATATATATATATATATATATATATATATATATATATATATATATATATATATATATATATATATATATATATATATATATATATATATATATATATATATATATATATATATATATATTAGTATATATATATATATATATATATATATATATATATATATATATATATATATATATATATTAGTATATATATATATATATATATATATATATATATATATATATATATAATGTAAAATAGATCTATAGTAGTTAGTATAAATCTGACATACATAGTGTTGCACTTGGAGTACCTCAGGGTTCCGTACTAGGCCTATTTGAGTGTATGCTCTTCATTACTGTTCATGATCCACCAACATACATTGAGCATGGTCATGTATCAATGTTTGCTAACGACACAACGAATACTGTGTCACCGGATTCACCTGAGTGGCTCCTAACAATTATATGTAACGTGGTCGATGCATTAACTTTCACCTTCAAAGACCTCCTTCAAACTTCATATCTGATGAAGGTACCAAGTCAGATTCAGTAAAAATTCTGGGCAACATCGTTGATTCTAAGCTCTCCTGGTAGAAGCATATTGACCATGTTTGTGGTCAGCTAAATACAGCATCCTTTGCAATTGCAACATTGCAGTTAAAGCATACTCAGGTGGGCTAAATTAATATTTATTATTCCATGGTATATAGTCATATAGCATTGAACATTATCGCTTGGGGTAGTGGTAGTAAATGGGCTATAATAATAATAATACTAAATACTTGAGCATTATTCTTGAGTATGATATAATATGTCGCATAGTTTACATTTTATTATAGGTTTATCAGAATCGGTGGCGCAGTGATCACCTTTACAATAAATTATGGTAAATATTTCATTCACGGTTACATTCAAAGGTGGAACATTAACGTTGCATGTCATAACTTTTGTATGTAAGTTTACATATCCCTCTACAGACGTAGAATTATTCTGCTTCACTTTACTCTGAACTAGAAGACAAACTCAATGAGGATGACTTGTAACGTCTGTTACCTTTATTAGACGCTTTAAATTTCTTTTTTTCCATCCTCATGTTTCCCATATCACTCGCAAAAGAATTTGCACTATTAAAGCTATCCACTAATAAGGCACTTAGTCCATCCCACTTCTGATCTGACTACTAGTACTAGTCTTCAGTGCTAAGAACATAATGTATAAATTGATAGAACAATATCTAAGATCTACTTTATTTTTACGCCTAAACGTGCCTCTTATGTAAGCTCATATTATAAAGGAATATTTTTAATATGCATATAATATATTTAACATGAATTATCTCACCAGGTATTGTAACCCACATACAAGGAATAAGAAATATAATTCATCGCGGTCAGAAATATAATTCACTTACCGCGCGATCAGAAATATAATTGATGTGTCATGTGTATAATTCATGTGTATAATAGCAGTATCAATTTATATAAAATATTTCATAATTTTCTATGCAGCAGTTTTATGAGCCATTTCCTAAACCATATTCGGTTAATTAAGAACTGTATTTAATTTAAGTATCACTAGCAAAACAGGTCTTAGAAATATTGAAAGGATTTATTTCTCTCCATTTGCATCTGAAGCAAATTATGTTCCTTTAAAGCAAATAAATAGTATGAATGCTATTTAATGATTTAGTGCACTTCATTCTTAAGAAGCTCTTTATTATTTCTTGAATAAACAGAAGCACTAATAAAGATCAAATAGCACGACAAAATACACCCGTCTTTTTAGATCTACTCGTACGAATAGCTGTATCTGAAGGATTAAAGAATTAGTGATCAAAGAACGTAGCTGTCTATTAAGTTATTTTTAGTATTAGGTATATTATACTGCCATCGTTCTAACAGAAAACCTCTAGTAATGAGAGCCTTATCGGTATTCATTAGTATTATTCTAATAACAGAAATTATGTCTCCTTATTTTTTATCAAATCCAATTAAATTCTTCGTTAAATATTTATTCTCTGATATTATATTTATGTGTCTGATACAATAATTCACGCAGGAGAATCCCGGATTTCCGGGGCTACATTCAGATATAAATTTCCCGAACAGAGTTGAGAAAGATCCTATTGTCATGGAATAGAAGCCACAGCCAACTCTTTATATGAGCAGATGGGAATATATCCCCTCGCTGACCTTGACAGAATCTGTTATGTCAGGGTCAAACGCAAGTCTGATATTATGCACCTCCCTTAATATGAAAATCTGCTGAGAGTTTCATCGTGGTTTAAATTGTTACTTTCGTGTATCCTATTTATCCTTATATTTTTGATAATAACAATAATCTTTATTAATAACCCAACAGAAATACATTTTATTTACACGACAACTTCGAAAAATATACAGTGACACGCAGGCTTGTAATACATCGCTGAACAGAAAAAATTTAAGACAAAATAATAAATAATACATAACCAATAATACAAAATTTACAAACTATTTTCTTAGATAATATTATTTCCTTCAGACCTGTCAGCATCATTTTGACTTCCAAGTCGCGAAGTTTCGAAGAACAGAGCAGAACTACTCAAAAAGCCCACGTTAATATTCGATTGTAATAATTATATCTACAAGACGAATAACAAATATATATGAAATGAAAAGCGTACGACACACTTACCTGACACTGACTAAATGGAAGGTGATAAGGGCCTAGCTGGGAGACTTTACCGGTAAGATTTCGATCTTCGAAGTTAAGCAAGAGGGGCGTTGGTGGCACTTGGATGAGTGACCTAAGCATGCTTGGGGCTGGGCTGTGGCCTGGGATCACTCAACTTCTGTGGCGGGCGCGTGTTCCCAGATCAATGGTAATGAGGAGTAATAAATCTCGGTAACTCAGAACCATGCTATCATACATAAAAACTGTAAAGAGACTTTGCCACCAAGCCACCCGTAATAAATAGAATGGTTTGAAGAAAAGTACTCAAGTAAAAAGGAGGAATGCGCAGAGGGCATAATGACATTTTATTACCATAATAAATTCAATAATTTAGGAAATGATTGATAAGGAAGAATAATAACAAATAATTAGAGTTTGTGTGGTAAGATACAATTTGTAATAAACGAAAGGTCAAGAATCTGAGATAGACTTTCACATAATAAAGGATTGCATTTCAAATAGAGCCAGTTGACTCTGGATTACATTGTCCCTAGGAAATTTTTGAAATATTGGCGGAGAAAGAAACGCCAGGCAAAGTTGAAAGACTATATGCTGGTCTAAGTGCTGCAGTGTAAGTGAAACCACGACACTCCGACCTATATGGGTGTCAAAATTAACGCAAGATTTGAATTTGCCGCCATTTGTGCAGTAAAGTGTTGGCAACGCTCAACCAACAAAAACAATTCGATGGCTGACACGAGGGTTAGTAAAAATGGAGCGTGACACGATAGAACAACGTGTCTTCAATATTGAACAATATTTCAAAAATAATGAAAGCTTGGCGGCCGTAGTTCGAAAATTTCATACAAAATATGGTCTGAATAGTGTTTTAACTTCGTCAACTGTGAAGAGATTAATTGAATAATTCAGGGAGACTTGATCCGTTGGAGACGCCAAACACACTGGTCGTCCAAGAACAAGCCGTTCAAATGTCAATATCGAAGCAGTGCGTGAGAGTGTCGGTGACAACCAAGGAGCCTCAATTCGGCGTCGTGGACAAGAATTGCAAATTTCAAGAAGCTCTCTACAGCGTATACTCACTAAATATCTGTGTCTCCATGCTTACAAAATTCTATTCACGCAACAACTGAAGCTTAATGAGCATGCACAGCGAAGAGACTTCGTTGAATGGATTATTGAACATCAACAAATGGATGCTGATTTTTCTAGCAACATCCTAAGCGATGAAGCACATTTTCACCTTGATGGCTTTGTTAATCGCCAAAATTGCTGCTTGTGGGGTTCTGAGAACCAACATGTGATTGTTGAAAAACATCCACAATGCATCCACAATGTGTCACTGATTGGTGTGGATTTTGGGCTGGAGGCATAATTGGACCATATTTTTTTGAAAATGAGGCTGGTCAAGCAGCGACTGTTACTGGTGCTCGATATCGCGACATGATAACACAGTTCTTTCTACCAAAATTGGATGATATTGATGCGGCTAATATGTGGTTTCAACAAGACGGTGCCACATGCCATACAGCCTGTGAAACAATTCAATTACTGCATGAGACATTTCCAGGCCGTGTACTCTCTCGTTTCGATGTTCAATTGGCCTCCTTAATCGTGTGATTTAACACCATTAGATTTCTTTTCATAGGGTTATTTGAAATCACAGATCTATGTCAACAGGCCCACAACCACCCGTGCATTAAAGGAGGAGATTCAACGCTGCATCAACGAAATTCGTGAAGGTCATTTGCCCGATGTGTTATTCCATAAATAACCCTATCCTATGTACTTTATGATTCAATAAAAAAATAACAATCAAAAGACTAAAAACAGTGTTTTCTATTTAATTCAAATCTTACGTTAATTTTGAGACACCCTACATATACATACATTAAACGGTACTAATTTTTCAAGTCACTTTGTTTTTATAAGAAAATCACTTCAGAACGTTTGAAATATGTGTAGCGATGCAACCTTTAATCTACTAAATATGTATTTTCGGAGCGTAATTATGTTTATAAAATAGAAACATATTAAAAATATATTAGTGATAGAAACAAGCACATAAAAACTTTTATGTGCACTATTTATTATTCTCCAAACTAAGAGTTACGTAGGTCGTCTCAAACGTAGGTTACACTATTTTTTTTAATCCGTACGGTTGGCGGGCAATATCTGGCAATCTCAGGAAATTTGGGTCTGGGTGTGGTGGCAGCACTGTAAACGCGCGTGCGTCGACCGATCCGGCAGGCAGGGTCCAGCCACTATGGAGGCTCCACTTGCTCCTACCGCCGATTGAGAAGTTCCTGGTATTCGCTTTGTGACAGCAAAAAATTAAAATGCTACTGAAATTTATCGCGAATTGTGTAGTGTTTATGGTGAAGACGTTATATCAAGGCAAAAGGTTTCTATAATGTATCCAACGAGAGAATGGACTTGCACTCGAGCGAAAATTCGTCTGTTTTGGTCAGATCTCCGCCCCTTAGAACATTAGTTCAACGCCCTCAACGTCTTAGTTGGCTCAGCAGGTAGCCAGGGCCGGCGCCTGCGTCCGATATCTACCTGGTACCTAATTATATAAAGTACCTAAGTCTCGCAAGTACGGTTATTTTAGTTGTGTTGTTTACGGTTGTGAAATAAGTTTTAAATCTATTATAAGAATGGCAGCAGCCAGAGACGAGATAAATCCACCATTATCGCCAATTAAGAAGAATAAAAGAGGCCAGGTAAAGAAATATAATAATAAATATGTTTTATTTAATACGCATACTATTCACCACCAGTAACCGTGGTCAATGATTTATTTTTGTTTTTAATTTTAGGTCGTGCATCAAAGCCAAAAAATAATTATTATAAATTTATATAAGAAATTAAAGGAAGACAATCCGCAAATGTCGTACGAAGAGACAGTTTTAACACTAACCAAACAAACGGGCATTGGAAAAACTACAATGAAAAAAATTTAAGCAGAATATAATAGAACCGGTCAGGTAACTGAACCTACTTACCTATTTCACCTACTTACGAATTTATTTCATCGAATGACGGTCCTGCGTAGCTCGTTACAGAGCCCCTCCTCTTTAGTCGCCGATGCGCAAAGAAAGTCCATTCTCTCGGTGGATAGAGTATAGTTGGCGCCAATCATTCATTAAAAAAAAGAACATCATTACGCGATGAACAACGAAGCGGTTGTCCGTCCAGTTCCCACAACACCTTGACTGTTGTCTAAGATGTTCGAACGGTCATTGACATTGATCGGCGCCTAACGCTTAAATAAATCCTTCCTCAGCTGTCTTCGAATGTCCAAATAAGCCGTGCATCACTTTACAGGATCATTTATGACGATCTGTATTTATCGAAAGTGTGTGCAAGGTGTATTCCACGCCTGCTTACAGAACAGCACAAAGAGCAGACATTTGACGCTGCATTTCCATTTCAGCAATTTTTCGACGACGAGGGAGGTATTCTACCGAATAGTGACAGGAGACGAGACATGGATCCATCACTGGGCACCCGAATCCAAAAGACAGAGAATGGTGTGGAAAAAAAAGGTCGAGCCAACACAAAAAAAACCGAAAATTGTGGAATCCGCGAGATAAGTCCTGGGACCATATTTTGGGATTCCAAGGGGGTGTTGTTGATCGATTACCTCCCGCCCCGTGGGATCACGATGACAAGTGCACGCTAGTGCTGATGCATTGCGAACTCAGAAAGGCGATCCAGGACTAAATGAGGGGAAAGTTGAACAGTTTTTAAGGTTCCATACTCAAAGAGTAAAACGGAACCCTATTACTAAGACTCTGCTGTCCGTCCGTCCGTCCGTCTGTCACCAGGCTGTATCTCATGAACCGTGATATTTGAACTTTTGTGACAGTTGAAATTTTCACAGCTAATGTATTTCTGTTGCCGCTATAACAATAAATACTAAAAAACAGAATAAAATAAATATTTAAGGGGGCTCCCATACAACAAATGGCCATGGACCTGAATCTGTATGCTAATAAATGCCGGAGTCTCCGGTCGGACGAAAATTTATTATCTTACGTAGATAGGCTTTAGATATCATAAGCAGATAGGTGTACGCAAGTACTTAATCTAAGTCAGTACCCATAAGTGGGGCTCCTATACCACAGACATTATTTTTTTGCCGTTTATATAGATACTGGTACGGAACCCTTCGTGCGCGAGTCCGACTCGCACTTCGCCGGTTTTTTTATTCCACCACAACGCTTGCCCGCATGCTGCTCGTCTGACTCAAAACCTGTTTGAGGAGTTTCGATGGGATGTTTTCGGACAGCCCCTTACTCCTCTGACCAGGCATCAAGTGACTGACTTCTACCTGTTTTCGCATCTGAAGCAAGTACGCAGTATATATATATATATATATATATATATATATATATATATATATATATATATATATATATATATATATATATATATATATATATATATATATATATATATATATATATATATATATATATATATACAGGGTGAGTCAGTTTTTTGTAGACAAACTTTAACAGGGGATAGAACGCACGTTTTTAAAAAGAAAAGTGCCTATAAATATATGGCCGATCTAGCTTCCTAAGGAAGATACAAGGTGTTAAAGTTTCATTTTTTTTTACATTAATGTGTAATATTTTCTGAACGGAATGATATATTCACTAAATATTTTACACATATCTTAACCTGCATAGGATCAACATGTTGTATTGTTCCTGTCGAAAATACTATAGTGGATGTTACTTTTTTCGGGTACTTCGGATATTCTGCATAATGGAACTTTTTTTTCGTACGCCACTGACATTATCTGATACATATTTCTAAAATAACGGCCCCTTAGTAACAATTTTGATCTCTTGTAATTTTGCTCTACGACAGTTTTAGAGATATTGGCCGTTGTTTCTCTGACAGTGTAATGTCGTTATTATAATTTTTTTTTCTCGAATTTTCTTTATGACTTATAAACGAACGCTTAGATTTTTTCATGTTTGGGGGATAATGCCTATTAATTAAGGCGCATAAAACAAGCGGTAAGAATGTTCAAAAACTTGCACAGTGGCGGGGTGGAAGGGGTGCTCCACCCCTTTCGTAAACAGAACATCTTCCATTAGGAGAATATCCGAAGTACCCGAAAAAAGTAACATCCACTATAGTATTTTCGACAGGAACAATACAACATGTTGATCCTATGCAGGTTAAGATATGTGTAAAATATTTAGTGAATATATCATTCCGTTCAGAAAATATTACACATTAATGTAAAAAAAAATGAAACTTTAACACCTTGTATCTTCCTTAGGAAGCTAGATCGGCCATATATTTATAGGCACTTTTCTTTTTAAAAACGTGCGTTCTATCCCCTGTTAAAGTTTGTCTACAAAAAACTGACTCACCCTGTATATATATATATATATATATATATATATATATATATATATATATATATATATATATATATATATATATATATATATATATATATATATATATATATGTATATATATATATTTGTATATTAGCTTTGAAGTTCTTTGCTATTCATATTTGTTTTGTGAAAAGTAATCTTTTGTTTGTAGCATTTCATTACATGGAGAAATAAGCAAATAGACGAATAAGAAGGAAGATATATAGTACTGGTAAGTGTATCTTCCTTCTTATTCGTCTATTTGCTTATTTCTCTATGTAATGAAATGCTACAAACCCAAGATTACTTTTCACAATATATATATATATAATATATATAATTATATTATATTATTATAATATTATACTTATATATATATAATATATATATATATATAATATATATATATATATATATATATATATATATATATATATATATATATATATATATATATATATATATATATATATATATATATATATATATATATATATATATGTATATATATATATATATATATATATATATATATATATATATATATATATATATATATATATATATATATATATATATATATATATATATATATATATATATATATATATATATATATATATGTATATATATATATATATATATATATATATATATATATATATATATATATATATATATATATATATATATATATATATATATATATATATATATATATATATATATGCAAAAAATGGGAACCATCATGTACAGGACTACCCTTGACGACTTAGAATTTTGATGTTTCTAAAGGTGAGGAATCATGTAAAACTGATTTCAGCATTTACACAAAGTGCAAACAAAGTAAACAACACAAAGTGCAAACGAAAATAATTTCTAGACGACTTTGATAGGATCGTGGACCGTGATCTACTATTGTAGTATCTACTTATTCTTCACCAATGGATTGGATTGTTGCATTAATATCTATAAAAGTTTATTGTATATGACGGAAATTACCAAAGCAACAAAAACCAAGAAAAGTCATTCAACTCTTGGAGCGCGGCATTCCGGCCGAGGTGGGGCATGCTTTAAAGCGTCCACTTTACTTTTTCGCTAAGCTGGTCTAAGTGGTTTTAAGTGAACCGTACCGTGGAATTGTGCACTTCCTCAATGTTGGCAGTCCTTCCGTAATTGTGGCCGGCTGAAGCGTGAATATAACTTCGCAAGGAGTGGACTGGGAGTAGGTTACGTTTATATTCCGGGGTCAAGCTTACAACTTATTGATCAAACCTAAATAACCGTAACAGATTTGTCCCAGGTGAAACCTCGAGCCATAATAAAACGCACGCACTGCTCGAAAATGCCACAGCAAATGTAAGCAAAAACGTGCCGTGGGTACCAATGCGAAGGAGGTGATATATTACGTCTAAATCCAACTAGTAGTAGTCAGCTCCGCTGTGTCTGCTCAACGGAATTGCGAACCAATGCTGGATTAATTCCCTAAATGCACTGCACTTAAAATGACATGTTATTACCATAATAAATTAAATAATTTAGGAAATGATTGATAAGGAAGAATAATAACAAATAATTAGAGCTTGTGAGGTAAGATACAATTTGTAATAAACGAAAGGTCAGGAATCTAATATAGACTTTCACATAATAAAGGATTGCATTGCAAATAGAGACTCTATTTGATAGAAAAAACGCCAGGCAAAGTTAAAAGAATATATGTGTTTGGAATAATTTAATTACGTACAGTCGACGTCATAAAAATCGGGTCAAGGAGTAGAAAATTTTCTTTTTAATTTTTTAGAATTTTTTTATTATTTACAGTTCTTTAAAATTACAAACAAATTGTTCTACAATAATAGCTATTTATGTAACCAGTTGGGAAAAGTACTTTTATGTGTAACGAACAGATTTCTGCGGAACGAGCACTAGCGAGTAACTCGCGTTACACAAAATAGTATTTCCCAATGTGTTTCAAACAAGATTTTTTTAATTTTGACCAATTTTATATTTTATGAGAAGAAAACTCTGAATTTTATACTTTCAAAAACAATCCAGTAGGTTGTAACAGTGTGACAGCTTGTCACTTCCATAGCTTGTCCATTGCATAATTGTCTAAATACTTTCCAAAACTTTCCAAAACCAGTTGCGTAAAATTTTCAAAGGTTTAATGCCAAATTTAGAAAAATTGTTTTTATTCACATTTATTAATCAAATAATATAAAAATGCCATAATAAATTAAAATGCCATTAACTTTTAAAACAAATATATAATTAATTAATTAATTAAAAATTAATTAAATAATAAACGAAAAGATAATAAAATATTTTAATATTTTGTCATTCCATTATTTGCAGCAATCACTAGCTGTAAACGCATTGGCATAGAATTAATTAAATTGGAAATAGAATCTTCGCCCAAATTGCAAAGTTCTTCTCCTTGTTTTAAATCAACATTACGTATTCTGTGATTTACGTAGTTCAGTAAGAATAAACAACAAATAAATTCCCACTTGTAATATCCGGGAAAATTAAAGCATAATTTAATATATACGCCTTTGATTTTAACTCTTATAACTTCACAACCGATGAGTAAATGAATATAACATTATTTCAAACAATTTCATTATCTTTGTTTTCTGTTACATGAAAGTTTTCTCTAAAGTGTACACAGACAGACACTTTCCAGATTTAAATGGGTATAATTGAAGCGAGCATTATTATAAATACTTTAAGCATGAATTATTATTTTGCGTATTAAAATATCACAACTTCCCAATAAATAAATTTATATATTTTAAATGAATAACATTAGAACTGGCATTAGATTAGACATTATAATAAACGGGTGTATTAAATTTATTAAATTTTTGGGCATCAATGCTTATTTTACATTAATATATAATTTTTATTCGTGCACTAAAATATCGATTATTGTTAATTAAGTAAATCAGTTGTTCCGCTATCATATAAAAATTACGCTCCTCTCTTATAAAAATATTATACTCCTTTCGTTTCTGTGTTGCACTTTATAACCAGCAGTTAGCGACATAATTTCCACTTTGCCTTTTATATTGCGCGCATGCGTCAAACTATCAATATCGGATAGTTTTTCGCGAGATAATAGGATTCGGACCTTGTGACAAAATTCCTGTGACGTAACAATTTAAACATTTTCTTGGAAAACCAGCTGGTTGTCCTGGGCAGATCTTATGCCAGGTACACGTGTTCAAATAGACAAAAGTAAATGTGAGAAAACTGGTCCTCCTGGACAGATCTATATTTACATACATATATTGAATATACTGAATTTTACGAGTGCCATATGAAATGTAGCGTGAAATATATGAATAGACATAAATAATATTTAAATTTTTCTTCTTTTTGATATTGCATTTTTATATATTCCGCCTATTTATGTAGATGTTGCAAGTAGTTTGAAAGTAAATAGTGCAAAAGCAGAAAAAAATGAGATTTCGAAGTTGCAGATAAATTAAAATATTTCTTTTGTGAATACTTACCTACTTAAACAGGGTGATTCGGTTTACAACAGCAGGAATTTACCAGACGATCCCTTATTGAAAAATTATGGTAACTTCTTACTTACCCCATACATACCCCGTACGCACGTCACTGTATATTTAAAAAAAATTACAAACACTATTCAATGGACAATGCAAAATAATTTAACTATACCAAATTCCAGAAAGCTACCTCTATTTAGTAATGACATCAATTAAAAAAATGACAACAATTAAAACTAACCCTCATACCAACTATCTCTTCAACAAAGCTCGCAAAAATACGTTCAACGATTCGAGATGGTCTAGTGAATATTTCACCTTTAATGCTCATTTATTAATTTTAAGACCATAATATTTTTTTCAGTTGCTCATAAAAGCTTTAAGTGAGAACAAATTGTATATACCTATTGAGGGTAATGGAATTAAAATATTGGAAATATAATGATTCTAGTAAAATTTTATTGTTTTTCCCATTATCCATTAACATTTTTCATTTAACTAACATAATGTTAGTTTAATAAATGTGGATCAATTATATATAAATATAAGGACATTTATTTTTATTCAACAGCACAGTGATTTATTAGATGCGAGTTATTATTTATTGGTGTTAAAATGATTATGAATTGTTTCTGACTAAATTAATTTATTGAAAATAAATTTTTTGAAATACTTGATTTGGTTATTTATTAATTGACAAAATATTTATTATAATGTTCAAAGCCAATGCTCATTGTATTTAAAGAATGATCATTCAAATTGTCCCAGGTTTAAATTTTCAATTATTTTCTAAATCTGTTTCAAATTAATGTATTTTTGTAAATAACTCACAAATGTACATTAATTTGAAACAGATTTAGAAAATAATTGGAAATTTAAAACTGTAAAGTGGGAGAAGCGTTAATGTTAATAAAAACCCACACTATGGAAAGATAAATCACCTATAATAAGAATATTATATTCAATAATGTAATTTAAAGCGCAGTAAGGAGCAGTCAAAATTTAAATTATAAATAATATTCACAGATGTATTTGGCGGTATGTAAAATGTATGTATGTATATTACCTATCTTATTAATTATTAGTGGCGCCGATAAACAAACTCTAATCAAGCCTAACTATATCATGAAAATTACTAATCCCTCACTGTTCCTGCGTGAGCTTGCGTTAGCGGTTCCATATATTAAGAACATAAAACCGTGTATATGTCAAAATCTGTTTCTATTTTAGATATATGGCTTAATATATTCCGAACGAGACTGCTGGGATACCAATAATATGAATCTCATAGACTGCATATTAAAATCTAGTCGGCCCGTTATTAGTTATTGCAGCATCTGCTCGTTCGTTGCGGTAACGTCAGTGATCTCGTGGCATACAGAAATTCACTCACTTAAAACCATACTCTAATGTGAGGAAATGTGATTGGTATCTGGACTGTAGGGATGGCCATCTAACGTGTAAGAAGTAATCACGTTGAACGTAAAGAACGTAAATGGGGTAATATGCCTACGGATCATTTTCACGGATACCTACCTCATTAGAACGCCAGTAAATTATTGACATAATTAAATGCCACACTGATATGAACACCATAAACACTGGAGACTATACTCGACGCGCGTTTCGTCAACAATTTGCATCACCGGGAGATGATAATCGTACTATTTGTTACATCCAAATATGAAACAAAAAACAACGAGCAAAAAACACTCATTATACGATAAAAGGAGCCGTGTGAAATGAAAAGTGATCCAAGTTCACTGTTCAATAATCTGTTAGATGGCCACAGATTTTAGTTAGTTGGCCAAAAGAGTAAGCTATTTGGGATAGGCCCTTTGTCAATATTCATAATATTCCTACATTTGTTAATTTCTTCTCTAAGGTATCCTACTATTATATGTCATATTCCTAACTAATCTTAAGTTTAATATAATGTCTATCCTATGGTTGTTCGAAAACATGTCGAGCAACGCTAGACTTTTTTCTATTTAGACTAGACATAATAGGAATAAAATGGGGGTTCAGAGGATAGTTTTGCTATAGATAGTTTTGATTATCTCACCCTCCATTGTCAACGGAACTTTGTTTTTTTTTTTTGCACTTTTTGTCTAAATGTATGCACTTTCTTCAGGTTATTGCCTATATCTTTTTTTGGAAGACTAACCTGGCCTGGTCCCTCAAGTACACTACCAATGGCAGTGAAACTTCAAATAATAAAGGAAAACACCAATAATAAATTTAAGACGTTGTGGGATGACACAAATAGCTGTCAGCTGGCTAGAAATCTCTTGAGATAATCCAGCGAAGAGACAGCGAGGAATTATCTAGCAATGTCTAGGGGAAAACTACGATTTGTAACAGAAATCCTAACCGGACACTTCCGGGTAAGGAAGCAGAGGTGCTTCCTAAGCGCAGCGAATTTCTGATCCGCACTCCGAACAATTTCCAGATTCCAGATTTCAGGCAGTGAATATGTGGAATAATCACTTTTGGTCGACAAACAATCCGCACCTGATGCGTGAGCGCAATTTTCAACAAAAATATCAAATTAGTGTGTTCATGTTTGTTGAAAGATAAGAAGAAGATAAATCTATCCAAAAATATATGTGTCATAATATGTCAAAATATGTCATATGTGTCAAAAATGTATTTAGCTTGCGGGCATGAACTCCTAATGATTATCTCATGGTTAGCGAGACCAGCGTCGAGGGCAGTATTGTGGTTCGGTGATAGTGGATAGCTGGTTTTTTTACGATATTGTATAAATACATCAAAAATTACGTTATCAAAAAATACTAAGAGCTCTGAATTACCAACAACATTTTACAACAAATTCTTAGTAAAAAATAATTGTTTCCACTACATTCCTGATAACGAAATTTTGAAGCAGTCCTCTCATAGAATGCTACGTATACCTGTACGGCGTAAAATAGGCTATCGATGGGGAAAAGGACCATTTGGAAAATGTACCAAAACACATCCATATATTAAATATAAATGTACAGTTATGTGATATTGAATATTACTGCCAAATAGGAAAAAAGAATATGAAAACACCGATGCCGATTATCATAAATATGTTCCCATGTAAAATGAAACGGACAGTTTTTATGTATTTTAAGACCTTGGAATTTCTATATACGAAGAAGTAACGCGAACAAGAGCTATTATTATGAAGAAAGCTATTGAAATTTATGAGAAAATAATTTAAGGGAAAATTTATGTGAAATGAGTTATACGAGGTGCGCATAGAAAGCAACACTGCCACCCTCAAAAGGGGCGGATCCAGAAATTTATCTGAGGGGGGCAAATAAAAAATATTTCATGGAAACATATTTATTATTTTTTATTTGTTTATTAAAAAACAAGCAAAGAAAACGCCTAAATTACTTATTTAAACTTAAGAAATCAAACTTAAAACAAGTGTTAATTTCTAAAAAATTAAAAAGGTAACAAAAACAAAATATTCTTGTTTACCATACCATGTTTTTTTTAAAACTATGAAATACAAAACAAAATATAAGAGGTATTTAATTGTAACAACAGATGTTCCTATATAAAAACTACAAAACAAAACCAAGTTTCCTTTGTGACTTAGCAAATATATTTAAAATATTTTCTAAATTGAATTACGTAGACGTTTCATTACGGGATACGTAGTACGTACATATACGCATTACGGGT
>CAXKVY010012087.1:0-21045 GCA_964058915.1 Tetropium fuscum
TGGTATTCATGTTATGGTTTCATATTCATTCAATGTATTTTACGTACAGTACCTATTGCTGATGAATATCGAGTAAGTAAGTAGGTGCTACTATATATAATTCAAATAAACGCGTGATTATGGATTGCAGTTTTTCTTAACACATAGTAATGTCTTTTAAATAAATGAGAAATATAGGTAATATATCCTTTATTTCAGCAGTTCTTGTATTTTTGCCGATGTGGTTGGTTCATATTTGTCCAAAAATATTTTCCTACCCTCAAAGGGAGCTGAAAAAACATTTTTGATTAACTCAACGTAATCCTCCGTTTTCGTGGATGCTGAACACGGTAGTCGGCATTTCCCTTTTTTGGAAGGCATCCCCACCCCCCAAACCGACAAAACAACCCCCCACGAGTGTTTCTACACAATCGGATAAGTGTTTCACAAAAATAACCTACAACTAATCTTATTTCAAATAACAATCGCCTTATTTTCAGGCACTTAAATGTTATTTGATATAATAGTACAGCACAGATTTTATTTTTTATTTAGGTATGTTTCCAAAATTTGTATTGAGCAGACCGTTCCAATTTCAAAATATACAAGATATGTTTTCTTGCATATCATCAGTGAATGAAGCATTACAATAATTATATTTTAATATCAAATATTAACAAGTTCTTAACTACACTGCTGGCCAATAGATTGGAATAATTCAAAATTTTAATGTAATTTTGGATACATATATGTTCTGAATAATATGGAATATCAAAATACAGTTTTCAGGACGTTTTTGAACATTTCGTTGGTAATAAATGGCTTCAATATCATGTTTCTATCGTGCTCAAAAAATGAATATATGGGGTATCAACTGAACCCCAGCAAAAAATCAAAATTTTATTCTTACCGAGAATTTAGGAAAACCAAAATCAAGATAATATTTTTATACCGGGTAGCCTATGGACTAATTGGAAAAAACTATTTGGCCGTTTTTGGATCTCTCTAATTTTCGAATATACTGGGATTTTATTGAAATTAGGACATTTTTTTGAAAATGCATCTTAATGTTTAAAAACAAAGTAAGTAATGGATTTTTTTTCTTATTTCCAAGTAAGCTTACAATTAATCAGTAGCTAGAATTGTCACTTCTTATACAGGGTGCCTGGAAAAAAAATTAATATGCATGTGTCACAAAAGTCTGTAAATTTAAATAAGCTGTGTGCAAAACCCTGTATAATTAAATGAACAACAATTTTAAAATTTTAAATCCGTGAAGGACGACAAACTTTTTTATTTTTCTTAATCGGATGAGTATTATGGTAATTACAATTTTGTTGTAATTACACCGCAAATCCCTATATAAAACATTTAAAAAACCTGCCGTAGTAACTAATGAACTGGTGGGCTAAGTTTCAGATAGATAAAAATGGTTTGCAAGTTCCTATCTTAATTTTATTAGAATATTAATATAAATCTTAACAAGCTGGAAGAGGTAGCTCAATATCTGCTAGACCCTCCTCTTAAGACTAGGTTATTGATGTAATTTTGTGGTACGTTTTCCCATTGCTCCTCAATGGCCTGAGTCAGATCCTCTAGAGTTTCTGGTGAATTGAGCCTTGAAACTACCAATAATTTTAAGTGAGATCAAACTTTCTCAATCTAAATCAAATCTAAATCAGATTTAGATCGGGTGATTCGCAGGTCAATCCACCATATGCACGTGGTTTTCTTCCAAAATCTGGTTAACAATATGGGCCCGATGAGGTTAGGCATTGTCGTCGATTCACACAAATTCGTCTCCATAATCATTCCCATAGGGAACCAAAACATTGTCCCTATAGCGTTGAGCTGTGACAGTGTCACGGATAATAAACAATTATGTTATACTATTTCACTTCACTCGAGCCTAAACAGTAATATCTCTCCCACCAAAAGCCTCCTGAACCATATTTTTTTCGGCATATCTAGAATTAGGTCCCCGCCACACTAAATTTCTGCCATCAGAATAAATCAGGTTAAATCTGCTGCTCCCATCGGTAAAAATACAGTTTTCTACTCTTCTCTTCCATGTAAGCGACTGCGAACCCACGCTAATCGAGCTGTCCGATGACGGGGAAGGTAGCGTATGCATTTTGCTCGACGTCTGACTAGAAAAATTGAATATTTAAGGTAGTAAAGTGGCATAAAAACAAAATAATTCTTGATTCTTTTAAAACGTAAATTTAATTTCAAATCAAAATTGATAAAAAAAATATTATTTTTCGATACAAGTCCTTCTTATCTTGCGATTTGAGACTAAAAACCACTGGTTCCGAAATGTATCATTAATTTTTCCCGAAATTTGATTCCTATTTCTACGAATATTTCATATCAAAATCCGTTCTTCTTGAGCTCCAATTGTTTTTTTTCGCCCCCCATGGTAGAAAAGGTAAACATCACTTGTTTCGTCGAAACCACTTTTTTTATTTGTGAACCATACTTTGGGTAACGCCGTATATCCTCTTGTCAATTGTGATATTATACACTTGTTTATATGAAAGTTGTACAATATTTTTCAATCCACACTATCGAAATGAACAATATAAACACTATAATTAGATATTATCGTTATCAAATGTCTGCTGCTGCATTATGAAATAATATCAAAGCAAACATTTTTTGTTTCTAGTCGTGACTTGATTTTTACAATGCTTAGCCCACGAGTTCATCAGTTACTACCACAGGTTTTTTAAATGTTTTATATGGGATTTACCGAATAATTACAACGAAATTATAATTATGATAAACTCATTTGATAGAATAAGAAAAATAAATAACGGCTTCGAGATAGTTGTCTAAGGTTTCCCTTCACAGATTTAAAATCTTAAAATTACCGTTCATTATAATTTTACAGGGTTTTGCACAAAGCTTATTTAAATTTACTTTTGGTGACATATGCTTATTAAATGTTTTTCCAGGCACCCTGTATAAAAAATGACAACTTGTTGTTTTCAAACAGCGCACTTTCAAAAAAATTTCTTAATTTCAATAAAACATACGGGGGCGTATGTTCGAAAATTAGCGAGATATCAAAAAACGACCAAATTTGTTTTTTCGAATGGGGGTCCAGAGGCTACTATGGTATTAAAATTTTATCACGATTTTGGTTTTCCTTAATTCTCAGTAAGAAATACATTTTGATTTTTCTAGGAGTTTATTTTCAGGCCATTTATTACCAATGAAATTTCTAAAAACGGCCTGAAAACCGTACTTTGATATTCCATATTATTGACAAGATAGCATCCAAAGTTACATTAAGATTTTGAATTATCCCAACCTATTGGCCAGCAGTGTATATTACCAAGATGCTGAAGACAATCTGATATATACATATATCGGTAATATAGAAACCACATATGGAGTTAGGAAACTATAGGAGTTAATGGTAAATATGAAATATTATTTATTAAAGTTCGTACTCATATTGTTACAAGAACATAATAACCGAATTCTTGTCATATAAGTTTTCTTCTATAACAAACTTTTCCAATGTAGCCATATTGTGTGGCTATTGAATTCACATTTGGCGCGTGTTTTATGCTCAAATGGCTCTACGTAATGTGAAATAATGGGAGTTTATTGGAGGAAATTTACGATGCTTTCCCCGCACTAGAATTTCATAAGCACACAGATGATTATTTTTTAGGGATACAAATAAATCATGCTCATGTTTTTCTATGTAGTACTATTTGGGTCTATTTGTATAACATCGAATCAGTTAAAATGTTCTGAAGACATTCTATGCAATATACTTTCCCTCATTTAGAAAACACTAGGCACTAGATTCACTTATAAACATTGGCCATATACAGCTAGTCAAGGCTAGGAACGCAGGCGAGAATATCGCTAACTCTAAAGATGAAAGAGTTGACAACAATCTTTTTTTTTTCTTTTTTTTTAAACGCCCCGTGGGCGTTGAACATTGTAACTAGATTAAATCTATTTAACAATTTTTTCTTAATATCTAGCCAGCTGTTCAGTAGATAAGTGTCCAGTGATATACTCCACATAACACTAATCACTTGGTTCGTGTAATAGACACATTATGCTTAGAACTCTAGATACTTCCACTGTCACTACACCAATTCGACCGGTTTTAGTTTTTTAATGTTTGATTTCAATAAAAAATAAAAATAGCCGTGGAACAAGTCCGTTGCTGTAGAGTAGTGATATCACTTCGACTTCTTCTGATCTTTGCCTGCAAACCTCTTGATCTCATCTTCAACAATAGACATATTCAGATCGCGATGGATGTCTTCATGGCGAATGCACCACGGTGCTTTGACGATGCTTCGAGGTACTTTCTTCTGGAACGTTTGAATTATTCTAATGTTAGATTTCTTAATGCATCCTCAGAGTTGCAAGTCCATATGGCTTTCAGAATTTGCTTGTAGATAAGCAGTTTTTGTTGTGTATTCACACCTAGGAATGACTAGGAGCCAATCCATTTGTCTGAATTTGAGGTTTAATTGCTCACGTTTCTTCTTCACATATGTTATCCATCGATGTTTTACATCTAAAGTCATGCCTAGATACTTTGCTTCGTTGGCATGTGGATTTTTTTGCTGGCTGATAATCACTAGAGTAGTCCTATTTCTTTTTGGTGAAATTGAGGTGAATCGATTGTATCCCAGGCCTTGACGCCACACTCGGCCTAGTACTTGGGTCACATCGAGGAACATCGAGGATTTTTTTCTTTTAGTCACTCTCTCTTAATTACATCGGTCATTCGATGCATTTGATCCATGGCTGAATGCTTATTACAAAATACAAACTGGTGGATGTTATATTTCCGGGAGGTTTGCGAGATTTGGGAATCAATGTTACTTCAGCAATCTGGAAGATTCTGTAATAGCACGTACTGGAGTCGTAGTGCTGCATTGAAGAGATGCGTTAGTTTCATGGTGCCTTTATGGGGCAACTCCTTAAGTGTTTGTACATTTATTAGATCATAACATGGAGCTTTCTTTGTACTGAGATTGTTTCTGATAATGTTTGTGATCCCAGCAGGTGTTATTGGCTTTATTATCATGCCATTTCCGTTAGTAAGCTGCGGTAACTTTTCTATAGTAGAGCCAGTAGAGCCAGTAGGCCCATATGGCTAGACGTCATCTCGTCGAGCCCAGTTGCCATAATCCTTTAATGGGAGGGTCATGATTATTTGGCCTATTCAACGATTTAGTTGCGTTCCAGAGGGTGCTTTCGTCGGCCGATAGCTCGGATCAATCGGAAGAAAAATGATGCACTATACCTATACAGCAAATATAAGCAAGGAGTACATTCATAGACAGAAGTATCTTCTGCAAGGATAAAACAAATAATAGTTTATTTATTATATAAAATTTCCTTTAAAACCAAGATTAAAGGGTAGATTGATGATTAAATGGATTTATTTAACTACTTCTTGATAACAAAAATTAAATCATGTAACTCTTTAGATCCATTTTCACAATGATAGTTCAGCATGAGTCAAACTCACGTAACTTGCCTCGTATAAACTGACAAGACAGGCGATAATTTTAATAATAAAGTTTTCCTGGGAGAATACGAACTTAGAAGAGAAGGAGAATACGAAAAATAAGAATAACGAATAATAAGAACCGCGTAAAGTGAGATGCATCAAGATTCAGAATAGTTGCTGCCCCTTTCTTGGCAAAAACTCAAAAAAGAGCTTCGATAAAAAATTAGGAACAGTCGTTGCACATATAACCAAGATATAGCGAAAGTTAGAAGGTCGATGGGCGCAGGCACTGGAGGGAACGAATTATAAATCTTTTTTTTGTGTTGTACACGTTTTATTACAACGTTACACCGTTTTTTTAGTATTATTTTTATATTTAAAATTTTAGTCATGTTCCTTATTATGTTCTGTGGGTTGCAAAAACTACTGAAGACGTGAAGGATCTTATTATTGCAATTACAAAAAACTTAGTTATAGCAATTATTGCACATTCTCTTATATATTTCGAATTCAATGCAATAAAGTTGAAATATTGATGTATCTTCTACCAATATCCGTCATGTTTGTCTTATGCTGCGGTGCAGAGAATATCTAGTAATCTGCTGACACCAAGCAGGAAAGCAAATTAAGGAAATCACATAATTTGTTTAGGCGGGCACATCATTATAATTTCGTGAGTATTTCGGGCTAATACATTAAGTATTACCGAACTTCCATAACCACTTAACCATCATTACTCGACGACTTACAAATGCCTATTACTTCATTGACTTATGTACGTAGCTGTTTGCCTTAACCGATGGGGATAAATAAACACATTTTACGCGGAAATTCTCTATTCCGATAACATTGCGTGTTGCGTATTAAATGGTACATAACCTATTAGTAGAGCATAGTATTTGAACAAGAATGGGTTGATTATCTGGAGAACCAATTAACTCCTTATTGCCGATACATTTCATATTCATTACTCAATACAATAATAGAGAATACTAATAAACTTTTTTGGCAGCTGTATTCTATTCAAATCCAGACAGCTGGAGGGAACTCCTACCGCTGCCTGGTGGGAATCCGATTTAACTAAATGCTAATCAGGAAAAAAATATTCACAAATACCTGTGGTAGAAACGGTAGAACTTTTGAGGTGGTCAACAGTGAGGCACCAATTAGAGGAAAAATACGCGACGAATGTAAGCACCGGATTACATTGATAGACAGTAAGTACTTAAGTAAGTACATTTTCTGCAGGGACACAGCAGATCAAACAAATAATAGTTTATTTATTATAGTAGAGGGAAAGGTAATACTTATCTTGCATCCCGTAGGCACATTGTGACTAAAACGTTTTATTGATGCAGCCTTGTGGCGTATATCTTTTACATTAAGAATTCAGTTGCCGTAAAAAAATCATCTTGTTATTAAAGGCAGAAATTAACCCTTTGTAGAAAAGTATACCACCCTGTAGAGAAATTGGTCATATAGCTGTGCCGCAAATATGATTAGGTTTTCTGTGGAATTTACGACAAAAAAAAATTGATGGGTCCTTGCGTTAACATGTAAATAAATGGTCTGATGGTACCTAAATAATCGTTTTTATCTGCTTCGGACCATTGTAAATAGGAATGAATTCGGCAGCATTTTTCGTTTACATCGCCTCGAAAACTACGCAGCGATAGCTGATACGAAAAAAGTCGATCGTTATAAAATGATGCCTAGTACCTTTGAAGTGTAATGAAGTTATAATAATATTTTTACAGCTAATAATAAGCGAGATACTTTCATTTTACGGGAAAATTATTGTTGGCAGCGCATCGAGCTGGCCCGCCTAGATCCTCACTCCAGAATTACGCTGCCAACAACCCCTTCTTTACCGCAAGCCATGCCTTTGAAGCAAGTAGGATCATGAATGAATTTAAGAAGTTAAAATTGCAAGGTAATTTAACAAAGGATTATAAGGTTAAAAAAATAAATGGGTACCCAATAATACTAGTAGTTTATATTTATTCACTGTTACTTTTTTCTATTAAAATCGAAGAGATCCAATTTTCATTACCGCCTGTTCCGAGAGACATGCAAGTGTAAACAACGTGAATACGGGGGATGATATTTTAAAAGATAATATTTCCATTGACTGCTTAAGTTTTCAGACTGCCCGGAACATTTGCTCCTACAAGAAGAATGAGCTCCCATGCATATATTCATATTCTTGTATGACACAAAAAAATTGTATAAATTTTCGTCAAAAACGGAAAACCTCATTTAATGTAATCTCTCCGATTCTCGAAGAAAAAAGCAACAGTGAATAAATATAAACTACTAGTACTATTGGGTACCGATTTGTTTTTTTAGCCTTTGTCATAAGAATATGATTCTAACTTTATTGCACTTTCAAGATATCAGGCATCATTTAAAAAAAATTACTTTTTTTCTTATCGGCTATAGTTGCGTAGTTTTCGCGATGTAAATGAAAAATGCGGCCGAATTAATTCCCTTTTACAACAGCCCAAAGCAGAGAAAAACAATTATTTAAGTACTGTATCTGTCTATTTATTCACATGTTAACGCAAGGGCCCTTCAATTTTTTTAAGCCGTAATGTCCACAGAAAACTTAACCAAACTTGAGGCGCAGTTACATGATCAATTTGCAGATAAATTGGTATAGTTTTCTACAAAGGGCTCATTTCTGCCCTTAATAACGACGATTTATTTACAACTGAATTCTTAATGCAAAAATATACACTACAAGGCTGCATTAATAAAACATTTGATCCCCAATATTCCTACGGGAACAAAATTTAAGATGTGCAACTTGCCGCGGACATTCTACTATTATATAAAATTGTCTTAAAAACCACGATTAAGGGGTATATTGGTAATTAAATGGATTTATTTAACTACTTCCTGATTACAAAAATAAAATGGTGTATCTCTTCTGACCCATTTTCACGATGATAGTTCAGACTGAGTAAAACTCTCTAAAACTAGCAGCTGCCGCGGTTAATCCAACCATTCCGCAAATATGTCTAAAAGCATGAAATTTGGTACACACGTATTTTAGGTCATTATAAGATTTTTGGCCCGACTAAAAATTCGCAATTGTTAGTTATCAACAGTTTTTAGCACCTAATATGGACAATTTTTTTGGAGCGCAATTCATTAAAACAACTCTTTTTTAGTGCAATGTTAATTTATATGATAAATGTGTACAGGGTGGTGAAAAGTGTACGTCCAGTATGAAAATTTCGTTTCCTATGAGCTTAGTCCAACAAATCTTCTTCATATGCACTAAAAAGAAGTAAATCGGTTAATAAATCATTAGAATATTTGTTAGACTATATACCACATATTTACACATGTATCCTTGCACTTGCACGGTAATGTACAAGTAAGTCCTGCGCGCCGGCATGAGCAGCGTGCGGCACCCAACCCCAAGAAATTGTTGCCGGTGGGTCACACTGTAACATAATATCCAATGATCTACCCCAAATTTGGCCAGCTTGATATGCAGCACGAAGGCAATGTTGTAGCAGTGCTGCGGAGCTAGGAAAAATTAGGTGTTGAGGCTTATTTTCAATACAGAATAAATAGGTGCTTTCGAAGCCGATCGACTTTGAAGAATTTATAGTTGTAACAACATCTTTGATGTAAAGAATAAGAGTAAAGATGTCTTCAAGAATTGCTTGAATGTGATCATTCGGGAAAGACATAAACCCAAATGTGTCGGTTGCTGACTCACTTAACATCCATGCGTATTCCTTGCTCCTTTTTTCCTTTTCCGCAAAAGAATGATACACTGTCACAACCAGATTGGGCACGGGCACTGGAAGGAAGGATGGCTGTAAAACAAAATTAGTTTGGTTTAAGTATGCTGATATCTTTTTGAATCACAAGTAAAAGCATCCAATTGTAATATCCGGGAAAATTAAAGCATGATTAAATATACGCTTTAGACTTCTTAACGAATGGGATGACGCAGTATATATATATATATATATATATATATATATATATATATATATATATATATATATATATATATATATATATATATATATATATATATATATATATATATATATATATATATATATATATATATATATATATATATATATATATATTTTGTGAAAAGTAATCTTGGGTTTGTAGCATTTCATTACATAGAAATAAGCAAATAGACGAATAAGAAAGAAAATACACTTACCAGTGCTATATCTGGACACACATACGGAAATGAACCACTATACACATGAAAACGAACCACTTAGAAGTTGTACAAGTTCTTTCACCTTTCTTGAGGATCTTCAGAGCAGTATACGATTTATTTCATTGATCATTCATACTTGAATTTAAATTACCAATACACCAACACTTGCAGTGACGTTTTATGACATTAGTTTTTGACGGAACTCATTCTTAGAATACACAAACCTAGTCTACTATTTATATTTGTTCTATTTGAATGCTACATTTCTAATGAAATGCTACAAACCCAAGATTACTTTTCACAAAATAAATGTATGTATGTATGTATGAAATAATGTATGTAAATACATTATTTCTATATAATTAATTTACGATTTATTTTCTTATTCTTGTATTTTACATTGCAATTTGCATTTTTCAGACCTATATGAAATAATTCCTCATTAGTTACTTAATTCAAGTAATGTTGAGAATAAAAATGCTTTGCTCATTAAATTCATTATTTTCCATTATGTTTTCATGTGGAAAGCATATCTACATGGAAAAGTAAGAAGCATTTTAAATATTCATTCTGTATTATTTTACACCTATAGGAAAATGCATATAATATCCGTAGTTTCGACAATTATGTACTGTGCGTTGCAAATTTCTTAAGTTTCAGGAAGTCACGTGGTTTACAATAATTACTGTAGACCTGAAGGGTCTTACTGCAATAAAAAAAACGTAGGTATAGCAATAATTATTGTACCTACATTCTCTTATATATTTCGAATTCAATGCATTCAAGTTGAATTGATGTGTCTTCTACCAATATTCGTCATGTTTGTCTTATGCTGCGGTGCAGAGAATATCTAGCAAGCAGGAAAGCAAGTTTTGCACATAATTTGCTGATCCGGGCACATCATTATAATTTCGTGATTCGGGTTGATGCATTAAGCATTACCGAACTTCCATAACTATCGTTCGTCGTCGACAGAATGTTCAGGAGTTGTTTGATGATGAAATTTTATGCAAACCATTATATTTAAGTGTCCAACATAAAAACATACCGTGCATAATCACCATACTCTTAGGGGTTGTGATATCAGCCCTTGAAAATAAAATTACCAGATATTCTCTACATATAGTTTATTAAAACTTGTTCCTGGAGATGTTTGACGACCATATTTTTTGAACTTCCTCACATTTATGTGTCCAATATAAAAACATACCGCGCACCATCATCGTATACGTAAGGGGTGTGACTTTTTTTTAAGCTTTTAAAATTAAAATTCTAATACTTCCCCTACTTAAAGTCAATTTAAAATGTGCTCTAGTTGTTTGATGATGAACATATAAGGAACATAATTTAAATTGATTTTATATTAGGATAATGTTAGAATTTTATATTTATGGGATCATATCAGACCTCCTGAGGGTGCGGTGATGGTGCACGATATGCGTGTATATTAAAGACATAAATATAAAGATGTTCAAAAAATGTCGTCATCAAACAACTGCAGGAACATAGTTTAAATTGACAATATATAGAGATAATCTAGCAGATTCATATTTATATAAGGTAATTTATTTTTTATTTATATAAGGGGATTATAAGGAGATTTTTATTTATATAAGGGGAATTATAAAAGGTAATACTATTTTTATATTAGACCCTTAAATATAAAGATGTGTATAAAATTTCGTCAAAGAACAAACTCCTGGAACATGCTTTAAATTGACATTATATAGGGAAAATATTTGAATTTTATATTTAAGGGCTGATATCACATCCCCTATTGGTACGGTGATGGTGCACGGTATGTTTTTATTTTAGACACATAAGTTTAAAGAAGTTTAAAAAATGTAGTCGTCAAACATATCCACGAGCATAGTTTAAATTAACTATATGTAGAGAAAATGTAGCCATTTTATATTTAAGAGCTGATATCAAAACACCTACGGGTATGGTGATGGTGCATGGTATGTTTTTGTAGTAGACACATAAATGTAAAGAGGATCATAAAATTATAAATAATTATCATA
The DNA here is from genome assembly GCA_964058915.1 of Tetropium fuscum. NCBI lineage: Eukaryota > Metazoa > Arthropoda > Insecta > Coleoptera > Cerambycidae > Tetropium > Tetropium fuscum. The sequence goes on from CAXKVY010012087.1 coordinate 11,714, forward strand.
TCATATCACTATCATCTCACTATAAAAATCATCAAACAACTACTGGAACATACTCTACATTAACATTATATAGGGAAAATATTTGAATTTTATATTTAAGGGCTGATATCACACCCCCTACGGGTACGGTGATGGTGCACGGTATGTTTTTATTTTAGACACTTAAGTGTAAAGATGTTAAAAAAATGTAGTCATCAAAGAGCTGATATCAAAACCCCTAAGGGTATGGTGATGGTGCACGGTATGTTTTTGTGGTAGACACTTAAATGTAAAGAGTATCATAAAATTTCATCGTCAAACAACTCCTGGAACATACTCTAAATTGACATTATATAGGGAAAATATTTGAATTTTTTATTTATGGGCTGATATCACACACCCTACGGGTACGGTGATGGTGCATGGTATGTTTTTATTTTAGACACATAAATGTTAAGATGTTCAAAAAACATATAGTCATCAAACACCTTCAGGGACATAGTTTAAATTTACTATTTGTAAAGAAAATGTAACTAATTAATGTAGCTAGAATAAACGAATAAGCTTTTGGTTGTTTCTGAAGAAAAATAAGTTCATGATCTAGATATACTATGGAATATAGAATAAAATATATATGTAATATGCAATTTATTCAAATAAAAATAAAAGCAGATAAACAATGAAAACATTTATTTTTATACCCATATACTACAAAATATCCCATGGAAATTAGTTTTCTATGGCTGTCCATTTTTGTTCCGAATATCCATGGGCTTATTTGGCCTTCAATCGAATATCCATAGCGTAAAAAAATAGGCTGTTCAATATTTGGAACATTGGACATTGGAACATTGGACATTAGAACATTGGACATTGGAACATTGAACATTGGAACATTGGACAATGTTCCAATGGACATTGCAACATTGTAATGTGGTGGGTATAAGAAAATGATAGTAATTGAAATATTGTAAAAATCTACTACGTAACCTAATAAATTTATTGACATTAATGACATTAGTAGAATTTTGGAAAAATTTTGATTATGAAAGTCCGAATTGGTTTCACTAAAATTCGTATATCTATCTAGCTCTAATTTTAAAATTACTAATGTCACAACCTCTACGGGTATGTTGATGGTGCACGTTTTGTTTTTGCGTTAGAAACTGAAATATAAAGATGTGCACAAAATTTCTTCTTCAAACAACTCCTAGATCATACTTTAAATCGACATTATATAGGGAAATATTAGAATTTTATATTTAAGGGCTGATATCACAGCTTCTACAGGAAGTTGCACGATTTGTTTTATATTAGAAACTTAAATATAAAGACGTGCATAAAATGTTCTCATCGAGCAACATACTTTCAATGGACTATATGTAGGGAAAATATTAGATATTTATATTTAATGGTTGATATCACACCTCCTACGGATAAGCTGATGGTGCGCGGTAACTTTTTTTGTTAGACGAGTAAATATATAGATGTGTAAACAATGTTGTCATCAAACAACTCCTGGAGCATCGTTTAAACTTACAATATGTGGAGAAGTATATTTTCTCCACATATTCTCCACCATTCCATATTTAAATGCTATTATAATATCTATGTACGGAATAGGGTTTGTGATATTTGTACACGATATATTTTAAATGGATAAATATGAAGATGTGCCCAAAATTTCAATATCACGCAGTTCCAGAAATATTATTTAAAAAGATAATATGTAGATAAAATATAAGAATTTAGTTTAAGGGCTGATTTCGCAACTCCTACTGGTGTGAGGAATATTTTAGTATTGCCTACATCAGATTCATTCAATGTTTTCCAGACTGGATAATGTTAAAAAATTAAAACAGTTTTTACTTCTCATTTGTGTTTCCCACAAGCGAATTTTGTTTTGAAAAACTTTAAGAGGAACAGCTGATTTACCAATTGCCCTTGTTTTTCAAGCTTCAGGTCCAGGTCGTTTAAGTGTTCTGTGATGTCTACCAGGAATGCCAAGTCACGAAGTCAAGTTAGATCACAAATTTGCGGCAATTTTTTCTCTCTCATTTCTATAAAATCAGCTATTTCTTTTTTAAGGTCATAAAACCTTTTTATCATTTTACCTTTGCTTAGCCACCTTACTTCGCAATAATATGTCACATCATTGTGTTCTGTAGAGAGTTAATCCAAAAATGCTTTAATCTGGCGATGGTTAAGACCGCGGGATGTAGTGAAATGAATGGTATTTACTACCACATCTATAACATTCTTTCATCGAATGGACTTGGAGTAAAAGTTTTCTTGGTGAATAATGCAATGCAGAATTATTAAATCACATTCTTGCACATTCATAGCGGTCGCTCCTTCAGAATTCCGATCAAACCTTTTCGTGAACCGACTATGTAAGGCGCACTATCCTGTGCACACTCCAAATAATTTACAAAAAAAGTACTTTGTACCTTTGTAAAAATATCTTTTCCAGTAGTGATCCCTTGTAGCGGCCGTAAATCCAGTAATTCCTCTGTCACTGCAACTTCTTCATCAGCACCTCGTATAAAAATAGCTAACTAGGCTGCGTCAGATAAAGCTGTACTCTCATCCAAAGCACTCAAAATGCTTCAAAAATCAGCTAATCTATCGGTCAATGGTTTTTTTAATATCTGTAGCCATCATATCTATACGTCGAACAACAGTTAGTACGTCGCGATAAGCTCACTTTCTCAAACTCTTTCTTCTTTTCTGTGCACAAAAGTTCTGCAACATCTACTAGGCACTCTTGCAAACTGTCCCTCAGAAAATGACTTCGATGATTTCACTATTTTGGGACTAATTATTAAAACTAGCTTTAACAACACTGTTTAGATTTTATTTTTGTGAATGGAACATTTTTGTGAATGGAACGTTTTTTATTTTATCTTTTCTTAACTGGCCCGTGAGGAAATTATATTAAGTAAAATGCTTGCTAATGTAGTAATGCCGTTTCATATTGTATTCTTTTAAAATAGAAATAGTCTCATTGCACAACAAACACATAGATTTACCAATGTGCAAGATAAAAAAGTATTCTTCAGTCCACTTGTCTTAGAATCGACGACATTATATGTCCAATTTCCACTTTCTAAGCCAGACATGTTAATAGAATTGGCTTGAATATTTCCCGCATCACACTCTTGACCGGACGCGAATATGCGATGTGAACTTTATCAGTTGTTAAGAAGTAATGAGATGACACGCGCGCTGAGCGGTTTATATATTCCCCCAATAAGCAACATCCATACCCTCGATCGTACGAGAGTGCTTCAAGTGCACGAGCGGCTTCCCGAATGTTTATCTGTTTGTCTCTTTCTAACGATTAGTTCTGACTCTATCTGTGGCGTTCCACTGCGTACGCTTAATAATATCATTACTCGATTTGAATTGATATCGTTACTTGAATTTTCTGAATATCTCGTGGGTCGGATTGAAGGTGGTGGAGGGCCGGATCCGGCCGGATATTTATTTATTTGTCAATATATTGCTTTTAAAATTATATATTTTTTTATTTTACTAAGTAAAAATCTGATTCAAAGAGGTTGAAGCTGGTAATTATTGTCTAGACATTTCTGCGGTCTGCCGTACTCCTCTAGCACTGTTGACGTGGCGTCCAAATATATATTATTTTAAATATAAATTAAAAGTAGAAATATAAGTCAGTAATTGTCAAGTTGTGACTTTTATATCTAAGGCGATATATCTAAAGATACCTAAATGCTGTGACAGCCTCTAACTAAACATCTACTACCTCTCGAAAAATCTGAGCAGCCGATAGGCAAAATAAAAATCTATCAGTATCTCTTGGATGAGAGGTCATTTAATTCAGGCAATTTAAATTAAAGGAAGAGGTGTTATATTATATGTAGATGTAAATATATAATATGTAGTATATGTGTTCTGTAAACTTTAGTATAATGAAAAATGGAAATAAAAAGAAAAATGTTCCCCTTGGTTGTAAGCACGGCCCAAGCCCCCTACTTTTTTTTGAGATATGTATTATACCGGGATTTCATTGAATCCCGAAACCCTTGTGATCAGCTTATTTATGTTTGCTAGTGAATCGATTTCTATAATTTGATATTTAAGAAGTTACCCAGTAAATAACTAAATAAAAGTTCCTATGAAATGTCAATTCTTAGATTTTTCAAGGTAATTATGTCACGTGGGTTTCGGGATTAAAGGAAATATAGCATAGTACTGGGCCTATGCTATACCATCTATTATAGTGTACTGGCATCATAAAAAACAGTTTAATTTGTTAGTAAAAAGTGGAAACGGGAACAAGTAATTTACCCAATCTCAAGATAGGATAAAGCTACACATATTTCTTACTGACTCGATGAGAAAATATAGTGACTGAGTTAGCACTTCACTAATATATCAAATTCTCAATCCGTAAACGATATACGTTTATTTCGGTTGTATCGATTCTTATATTCCCGGTAAGCTTATCCGGATTATGGATAATATATATTAAAATATACGGCTATAAAGGCATAGAGGTACAGTGCGCCAGCCGTATTACAGGCTTCCAGGACTGGCATATAATCAGATCAAGACTGCTGGATGAAAACATTGAGGTTATCTTTTGACAATAAAACCGAACCACTCAACATTGCAGCAATTTTAAAAGCCCGCTTTGTTATAGTCCTCATAAAAGAACACACGTACGAGTTTTCGTTATGATATGCCGTAAGGATGAACCGTGAAATTTTAGTTAGTAGTTTTATCGAATTACGAAATGACTTTCAACGTGCAGAAAACATTTCAATTTAATGTAGAAAATGGTGGTATTAGTAATTGAGGTTTGAATTAGTACGAGAAACGTTCTAATATGGTAATGTACTTTCCTAATATATATATATATATATATATATATATATATATATATATATATATATATATATATATATATATATATATATATATATATATATATATATATATATATATATATATATATATATATATATATATATATATATATATATATATATATATATATATATATATATATATATATATATATATATATATATATATATATATATATATATATATATATATATATATATATATATATATATATATATATATATATATATATATATATATATATATATATATATATATATATATATATATATATATATATATATATATATATATATATATATATATATATATATATATCTAATAAAAACGTTTATTTGGAACAATGTATATATGTATAAATGTTAGACAGTATTAATAACTAGCTAAATCTGAAAACAACAATTTATATTCATACTAATACCCAACAAATAATAGAGTACAATAAACACATAAAGTTGTAAATAAACAAATATACTCAATAAGTGACTTAACACTTGTTTTGCGTTAAGAGGAACAAAGATTATGAAACAATGTTAAAAATTAAGATAAGATAAATACTAAACCACTAGTATAAATTACAATATAGGGGCACGAGTGTTTACGAGTTACGAGTGGTTACGATTAGTACGAATATATACGAGTAGTTAGAACAAAAATCTCAACATTTCAGTTATAAAGATTATAAGATCGGTAAGTTATTTAACAAAATTAATTGTGAAATATGATTCTTGATTGTTGAAATATATAGTGTATATTGAAATAAATAGTGAAATAAGTTTTTTTTGTATGATGTAATATTAACTGTATTTTTAATTTCGACAGGAACTGTGTTATAAATTTTAGGAGCTAGATATTCATAAGATCGTTTCCCAATAGATGTTGACATCAAAGGTATTATAGTATGGAAGTGTTTTTGTCTAGTATTGTAGGTATGGCCCAGCAATGATACGTTATTTTTTACCCGGTGATACTTTATGTTGAGATTGTAATAGTACAATTGTCTAATATCAAAAACATGTACCTCTGTATATAACAGATTACTAGGGTGTGTTAATTCTTTATGTAGTAATATTCTCAAGAATATTTTCTGAATAATTTCCAGAGGACGTAAATGAGTTTTAAGTGCACTGCCCCAGGCTAACATACTGTAGAGCAATGGCTTTCCACCAAGGCAAAATAAAGTATTCTTAGTTGTTGTAAGTTAAATATATTTCGTAAGTATTTAAATATATAGTGTCGTCTGTAGTTTCCTTATAGTATATTTTATATGTTTATTCCATAGTAAGTGCCTGTCAATGACAACTCCTAAATTTTTAATTTCTATTGAGGGCATGATGATATGTTTCTTCTTATGAATTTCAATTTTTATGTGTGAAAATGGAAGAATATTGTTAGTAGCTTGTGATCGAACCATTTGATTGATTTAGTGCAGAGTGGATTTTTGTTATTAAAGCTACTAGCATCTTCAGTCGACACATTCTTTTTAAATCCAAATTGGTTTTCGGAAATTATGTTATATCTTGTAATATAAGCATTTAGTCTCTTTTTTATAATTTTTTTAATAACTGTGGTTACATTTGTTATAAAAGATATGGGTCGATAGGTACTCACTCACTTGGTAATCGCTTAAAAGTATCACGCAGAATGATGGCAGCGACGATGATATTTTATATGTTATATGTATTCTGTATTCTTTTATTTCAAATTAATTTCGCGATAAACGCGCAACTCGCGCATGCGCTGTTGGAACGGCCTGGTATGTGATTTAACTTAGGCTCACTGAAACTGTTAGTCTGTGTCCAAGTCTCCCAGCAGCAGAAGCCCAAGCAACAGCAGCTCCGACGATCCGACTAACCACTCCACCATTGATCCGAACCGAGAAGTAAGCCCTATACACGTAGTATAGTACTCAGGAAGTACGACACCAAGAAACCATACCAGGCTGGAGTGAGCACGCGATTTCTTTCGGGCCACGGTTTCTCCCAACAACCCGTCGCAAAGCCTTCTTGTCAGCTTCCCCGGTGGACTTCGGTCGCAAGGCCTTCTTGTCCCTAAAAACGCTTCTATTATACATGCCGACATTAATAGACGTACATTCCAATCTAGTAATACTCGCTCGCTCACTTCAGCTGATTATCGTTCCCCGCCATAGTATTTTCTCGTGCCACAATTTCCTCATGCGACGCTAACTCTGACAAATATTCCTGCTTAAGCTAATGCTTAATACGTAGTATGACGTAGGCAGACTGAATTACCTGTAGAAAATTCTTGTACACCTGTAGATTGTTTGTTAGAAAGAGATAGAATTGGAAAAGGTGTTTTGAAGAATAATTAATAATAACTCGTTACAAACCATTTACCTGTGTATTCCTTTACATAAGGTCAATATATAAGTCACGTGACCTATGGAATTACTGTCTGTCTCCACTCGCAGCTACCCGTGGCTCCTACAGACTTGCCTCTAAGGAAAAGTGGTCTATCTGCAATATAAACATACAGTGGCGCTCGAATAAACACTCCGCACAGAACGGTGAGCGTCACACTATTTGTTGGACATTTGATATGCTCCTCAAGGGTACTAGCAATATATCTTACTTTCCTTACTGAAACAAAACCTTGTCTTAAATTGTCTATTATCCAGTCTGTTAAAACGATTCACATGTTTTTTTTTTGTTTTATTCCTTGTATTCCACTGCTTTCGAATATTAAGATGCAATTAAAACATTCTCGAACTCTTATTCTCCATAAACTCCATAATTCATATACAAAATAAAAATTGAGGTTATAGTGTCTGTGGCAAATCAGTTATCTGGCAGAGCTAGTGGCAGATGAATTTATCTGTGTGATAAGAAATTTATCAGTAAAATTAAGCATAAGGATTTATTTGCCCGATTACTTAGGGGAAAAAATACGCCTGATACTCAAAAATTCAATTGAAATTATGTTTGACCATAACAGTTCAAGGTAAATGTGTGAAACTGAAAAACTCTTAAAAAACTAAAATTCATTCCCTAATTATTAATTAAATCAAGAGAATGGCCTTTTGCTTTATGTTTTGTTTGTTCATATGCGATTCGCAGCCCGCTCAGCTATTAGCAAAATTAAAATCATTGCAGGAAAGGTTTATATGATATACATATTTAATTTGTATATTTTAACCCGTAAATTATTAACTTCAGTAAGCAATTAATTTGAAAATTAACACATGCAAATATTTACAGATATAATGCTCGCATTATATTATACACCTAGATAATAATTTATTCTCATACAATGCCGCAGATTAACGCAAGGATTGGATACATTTAATTAAAATGTTAATTAAACAGAATATTAATTCAGAGCAACCAGGTCTAATTAAACATAAAAGTTTAGCTAAGCTTCTTCGTTTAATGAAAACAGTCATTCTTAGTTTAAGAAAAAATACAATCCACTTCCTATGTATCCACGTCTATGCTAAGAATATGATTTAAAATACAACAGCTAATACCGAAATCATAGTAGGCATATCGAAAGGGATACTTTTTTTATTTCCAGGAGACCACTGAGAAATACCGAACTAGAGTCTATTAAATAGATTTATAATGCAACTAATGCAGAAATCATAGTAGGTATATAGAAAGGGATACTGGCCCTTTTTGATTTCTGTTATTGGAGACTACTGAGAAATACCGAAACAGGGTATAGCCTCAGCTGCCTGTTCTATTAACAATTTAAGTTGTAGTAACTTATTGAATTGAACAAAATTGTGATTTTTTAAAGCATCCAGCAAATTATAATTTTTGCAAAACTTTAGGCTATTATATAAAATTGCGTAATACGGAATTACTATTCCATTACAAGTTAAACTTTTAACGGAAATTTCGACTCAGATAAAATGGTAATCGGTAATCGAAGGTCAAAGACTAGATTTTTCAAACATCAAATGACAACTTTTTTAAAAGTAACTGTATTTACTGACATATTCTACATGTATATTCTTTCTAAATGTGTAACTATGTCCCAAAGCGGTATTAGAATTATTTAAGTTAAAAATAATATCAATACAATATTTCAGTCATAAAATACGGAAAAATGTTAAGTATATGGGTAATATACTACAATGTTACCTACTACAATGTTAATGTTAAGACACAGAAGATTACATCTTTTTTTATGGAGCAGCACACCGATGTCACGAATATCTAATGCATGGCCGGGCTAGTATGTTGAGGCTCACCGTGAAAATGTCTACAAGGCCCGCTACCCAATAAAATGAAAGCAATAGAACAGTGAAAGCAATGGAACAATGAAAATTGTATGACGTTCTTTCGTGGTAGCGAACTTATCTGAGACACTTTGACAAATTTGATTTGTAATAGATTTGTAAGTTTTCACTGCAACTTTCTTACAGGGATTATTTATAAAAAAAAGTCTACTAAAAGTCTAAAGAGACAATAAAATACTTGCATACC
>CAXKVY010012088.1:0-19025 GCA_964058915.1 Tetropium fuscum
ATTTGAACAAGTCATGTTTCAAGTGTGATGTTCCAGCCTCCATAGACTTTGACAAAAATGAATCCCATTCCTAACAATGAATAAACTTGTTCAGAATAAAAATTAAACCAATACTTCGTTTTAGAAGTGTAAGTTCGCTTACCTTTTCCAGCACTTCCTCTAACCTATAAAACATATTGGTCCTCATGGGTGGTACATCCATACAACTACGAGGAAGTTATTACGACTGGTTCTTGTGAGCACCTAAGTGAAGGCACTCACAAGAACTTCCAGTTGCCACTGTACCCCAGATTTTTTATTTACGGATGTTCAGTTTCTAATGAGTAAACACCTTCAATCATATTAATACGTTGAAATATTATGTTACTGGACATGCCTCTTCCTCGTATATGTTCTTGTTTTACTATGAGTTTTCCAGAAGTATATTTCTTTGAATGCTCATATTGGAACTCAATAGTACATTTGAGGACATGACAGGAAGGTGTCCATGCCTCTGGGTGTCACCTCAACCTCAAGCTGCTGAGCATTTATGGTGAAAAAGTCTTACTTTAAATTACCGCATGTAAATGGAAGAGGAGATTGCCATTGGGGTTTTTCAAATGAAATATTTTAATCGTTGTCTCTAAAATTTTTATAAAATCAATGATCAAGTCACCTTTGAATATTGGCTTTCAGTTTGCAAGCGTTGTTAAGGAAAGGTTTTGTAGTTTTTCCGTATAAAGGAGACATATTCTGGGGAAATTTTGAGTTTCGACGCCAAGACAGGCACGACTAACACCATGCAGAAGAATTTAAAAAATGTGTAAATCGCCAACAAAGCGCTATGTAATGTCTTGCACATCAAAATTTCCAAAAGAGTATTTTTTTGCTCTTCCTGAGTTAGCAACGATAAATAATATAACATTTTAGATTTTTTAAATAATATAACATTGTTATGTTATATTTATAATTTTAAATATTTGTTCTTAATATCTTGTCATTTTAAAATGATTAACAACGTTTTTAAATTTTGTATATACAGTAATATTATGATCGTTGGAGTAGTATTTGTCGCAAGTCCGTACTTTGCTACACATATTCTAAGACACGCATTACATAAGATTTTATTAACTGTCACCATTTTATAAACTCCGTCCATTGGAACACTTTGCCCATAGCAAAGTTTTATGCTAAAACTTTGCTTAATGTATTCTAAAAAATATTTTCTATACGTTTCTTCAACTTTTTTATAACAGCTTTAATATTTTGTCTTAAAAATGGAGAAAATTAACTCCAGTTTAGCTTACTTTATTATTAGCTTAGTTTATTTGAATTCTTTAGTACCTTTGTATGGTATACTTTACGATTTACTTAATGAAATGTTATTAGATTGTTTGAGAGAGTTTGTTGAGATGTTTTAAAATTTACATTAGCAATGTATCAGTCATTGAAGATTTTGATGACCTGTCTTTTTAATCGCATATAAAACTTCTTATTATACTTTCAATATCGTTTTATAATGAATAGTTTTCTTCATTTTAAGCTTCATTTGTCTTATTTTATTTATTTCTTATACATATTTATAGTAAAGCTTAATTTATTTGCCTTTTCTCCCTATCTAAAAATCCCGAAATTTCTATTCTAACCCATATTTAATATTTCTGACAATATTCAAAAGTTGGTATGAACAATAATACGCCACTGATAAAGGGTGCAGCTAACACGTACCTTACTTTATTGTCTCACAAATACGGATTTTCGTTTGGCTATTTCCATTGTAAACGTTTCGTAACAAAGACAAAGAAAAATCGTCTCTTTCTTATGTATGGTAAGTAGCTGAGGAAATCAAACTTTCGATTTGAGAGGTGAATGCACCTTTCGATTTATTACTAATTTTATATATAATTATTATAATCACGTATGTATGATACATGTTTTGTACATATTATTGGGCGATAATTGAGGAAGTTTTCAATGAGACCATCAGATTTTCGGAGAAAGTGCTTAAATCCATCAAATGAAATGAAAATATCTGCAGACAATCATGTATTCAAGACGTTGCGTTGTCTCGTATGATAATCTAAGCTGGTATAATCATATATGGAGACCTTACTTAATGATTTAGTATAGATGTTTCATTATCTACGGAAGAAAGTAAGAGAAACTTAAAGTACGATTTTCCAAGTGCTTCTTTTATTGTAATATTAGGTACTCAAATTATTTCCCGTCTAGTTTGTAGATAAATTACCTACTAAGTGATAAAGTAAATAAATTATTGGCTTTTTAGCATCGGTTTATAGTCTGACCGAGAAAACAGACGCATTATGCTGGATTTGTCATATTTCATATTACTGAAATAAACTATTCAGTTTTTAGTATACTTTACATAGAGTGATAATGTTATCAAAGGAGTGTAAAATTCACCTATGAACAAAGTTAAAATTCGACAGTGTTTTCTAAAACAAAAAAAAAAGATAAATCTATATAATATATATTATGTTTGTTATATATTATTATGACTTTGCTATGTCTATTTATTTTTGTAGGGTTAATAGTGGGATGGTAGCAATAAAACGACTGGTTATAAAATCTTAACGTTTCGGTCCCTTGTTGGACCATTTTCAAAAGATGATTTTATTCTATGACATATTTGACATAGGCAAGAATGATGGTTTTAATAAATTTTAAGGTTACTAGACTGTTTGACTAGTATCATAGTGAAGAGCAGTCAAGAAACCCTATGAACAAAACTAAAACATAATTCACAACTACTACATGGAGTGGATACACCTCAACTAACACTAATCGATACAACTAATACTCATAAAGCATATATATTGAGTTACCATATATACCACAACTATCAGAAAATATTTCAAACATTAAAAACATATGACATTTACACAGCAAATACAAATACAAACAATTTAATATTTCTTTATACAATATTAAAATACAAGAATCTACTTGAAAAACTACACATTGTATATATCTACAAAATTCCATATAAACAATGTACTGAAGTCTACATTGATCAAATAATGCAACTCCTTGAAAAAGATTTAAAAGGTCACAATTATTCAGCTAATATCACAGCTCTAAAAAAACATTCTAATGACACAGGTCATAAATTTAACTACGAAAGTTCTTAATAAAGAACAAAATAATAAAACACGCCTATTTATTATGGAATCAATTTGTATTAAAAAAAATTATAATGTATTTAATAACAAAAAAAATTCAGAACATCTTTCTGCAATCTATAATTTGTTATTATAAAAATATTAAACATATTAACAAAAAACTATATATAAACTTATATACTTATGTACTACATACTTACATACGTACTATAAATATACGTCTACATAATATTAACATAGCTAAAATTAGAGTAAAAATAAAATATAACATATGCCTAAGTTCGTAGGGTTTCCCTATGATAATAACCGAACAGTATAGTAACCTTAAAATTAATTAAAACTATAATTTGTGTATGTCATAAAATAAAATCATCTTTTGAAAAAGATCAAGTCGTTCCTAATATTAAATAAGAAGAAATATATATAATAAATCAAGGGTCAATAATACAACCAAACAAATTCATAACACGTTTCTGCGGAACCTCTATCTCATACTATTTTCGAGGAGTTAAGGGTTATTTAAAGATCGACCATGATACTTTTATGCGCTCTACGGCACCCTTATTTCCCAGGAGTAGCATTATATCATGTATCTCAATAAAAGTCGTTGTTGGTTATTTTCTCAGACTATGTAAAACAACCCAAACATTGTTTATTATTTATAGGTGGGTCGTGGTAGCGGAAAATGATTTTCTTTTAATTTTTTGTCCAAGTCCGTTTTTTATACAATTCTTCTCTCAATCGTTCTCTTAAATAAGGATTTTTGTGTAAAAAGTCGTGAACAATTAAATAATCATGATGAATTACCGCCGTCATGAAAAAAATGGTGCACTTTTAAATTTTTTAATAATATCTTTTAAACTATTAGCATTATAAAATATGATAATTTGAAATTGAAAGATCATAATATTATTTATAAAAGGATTCTATGGGTTTTTGATCCAAATATCATAGTTTTTGAAATTTACTGCCGGTAAAAATTCTCCGCTCAAACAACAATGGACGTTAAATAAAAGGATATGACCCATTAAAAATGCAAGTATTGAGAGATAAGATAATAAACATATGATGTTACAGGATAAAATGCATGGGAAGTGCACGTTTAGTGCCGAAAAAACTACAGGCAATCAGACAGAATTAAAGACATTAGTTAGAAATGGTATAACATTAAACGCAGTGGTCAGCGCTTTGAAAACTTACGATCATCTTTGCCCTTTATAAGTATTACCTTTTATAAGTATATCATTCATTTATCAAAAAAAACCTTTTTATCTTTATTTCTTATCATAAATATTTTTTAAGATGTTAGCTTATAAAGCTTGAGAGTAATATTAAAAAAGGTATCAAAACTTGCCTTTTTTAATTTTTTCTTCGTTGCCTGGCATAATAACCTGACATAAAAATCATCGTATCCAAGAAGTCAGATGATTATATTTTACTTGAGATAGTTGGTATTTATATTTTTGTTTATGTAAGTCCTTGAATATAAATGATTTGTTAATTTATCTTAAGTAGTGATTACTTAAGAAAACTTCTATGCATTCTAAAAATATCAAACCTCTATTATTTGTACATGAAACTTTTATATACAGAATACCTTGCCAAATAAACTTTGCACTTACACCTTAAGGAAGTGATTACGTATCCTTCTTTACTCATTGGCCAAGGTGATTCACTTTATCTATATACTTCTCGTAGTTCTGCCAAATTCCATAATAGAGCTTGTACACGTCGCTGTGTAGTCTTAGTGGTTCACCTTAAAATAAAGCGCTTGCTTATATGTAGGTATAATATATAACAATAATTATAATAACATAATTGAATGCTAAACACCCTTTCACCGGAAGCCCTCTTTACATCACACCCAATAGGAGAGACCGGGGCAACACATTTTTAACATGTATTACCATCCTGAGTATTATTCAACAGCGCAGCGTTTAAAGTGGGCAATAAAAGTTTGCCTAAGCCAGCTCAGCTTAATAAAATAAGAAATATATTAGGATCGTACGATGATACGATGAGTATAAAAGCTACTAATCACCCGTGGACGCCACTGACGGTTACGCAACCATGTCAGATGGTTCCCAAATATACTGAGTATCTAAGTTACCCTCAGAATTCTGTTGTAATTTTGGGGGAAAAAAAGAAAGCAGTATACTAAAATCTAATTTTAATTTAAAAATTGCATAGCGTTAAACGATAAATGCAGTTGAACACAATATTACACACATATAACACAACAATATATACAACCTATAGTATATAACCTAGAGTAAATAAGTAGAAATATAGTGCAGGAAAGATTATAATATCCATACTTTTAAAAAAAAAAATTTAGGAATGAACGAAAGAAATGTTGGAATTATACAATACAATATTACTTAATTGGAAAAAAGTGTAAGAGCCAGAGCTAGAAGTTAAATTGCTATTTTTTTCGTAAAAATGGACGCAGATATTTTTATGGACCTAGGAATTAAATAACTATAACTTGGCCAAATAACTAGGGATTTAACCCGTAATATTCACCAATTAACACAGACATGGCTTTACAAAAATGAGGAATGGATATATTTTAATTCTAAATGCCTTTTAAAACCCAGTGATTCCCCAATTGAGAGATCAGGGATATTGGCATCAATACCATTTAATCAAATTCATGGCATTTTAAACAGGCAAATCAATTTTCAAAATTGTACACGGAAGATGGATAAAAATTATCACAAATATTAAGACATATTATATTTTTAAATATTTTTTTCTTAAATCTCTTTTTCTATCGTTGTTTCTATTTAATTCTATAACAAATATTTTTTGTATAATGTTTATTTATTTAGTTTTTGCCATAAATGTAAGTTTCATGTTTCATTCAGTTTATCGTTTTATATTAATATAAATAGGTTCAAACACAATAGAAAAAACTGTTTCAATTATAAATGTTTTTTGGCTTTTCATGGAGGAGAAAACTAAACTCGCGCCTCCGGCAAATCTGCGAATCGCTCCTGCAGGTGAATCTATAAAATATGTTACCTTCTCCTGTACGACCTTTTCGATTAATTTTAATGGTGTCATGTTGTGAATAATATCACTCGTCATCACTCGTCACCTCAGAGCAATAGTAGAACATGTCAAAAAAGTTAACTCTCGGAAAATCCTATTAAAGAATTGGCGAGAATTCAGTTTCTAAGAATTCTTAATTTTTTATTGAACTTAAATGGGATTTTGGTTATTTTCATAGCTTCTTATGCTTTGTAAGAATATGCTAATTAACAGCAAATAATTTGATTAACAAGGCGAAAAAAATGAACTTAACCTATTGTTGCTCTAGAAAATAATAAATGTTCATGGAATTAATTTCTATTTTTGTTAGATATCTTAGTTTATCTCTTAACAGTGTATGCATTTTATTAAATTTTCCCTGTCAAAATAAAACAACTTTGTCTTTTTACGATTTTATTAATTTTGCTTATCGAAATGAACAAACTATTTCTAATTTTTCTTAGTATTATTTCTATTTTCTTAGTAAATGGTAAGTTTATACCTATTATAAAAAATAAACTACTTGTTTAATAGTTTTAACAATATAATTTTTTTTTAAATGCTAAAAGTACACGAATTACAAGAAAAATGTGTCAGGAAAACTAACAAACAGTGGTTTATAAAAAAAATCAAGTAACTTAAAAGAGCAAGCCTAGTCAGAATCATCATTACTGGTGGTTGTAGCAGTTTTTTGTTGCACAAACTAACTAAGTCGTCTTTTTTGTTAATAGGTATTGGTAGTGTTGTGTTGTATGCAGGAAATAAAGTGAACTTTATTCGTTTGAGTTCTTGTTTTCTTTCTGTATATCATTATCAACATAACATTATCAACATAATCTTTATGTTGATAATGTTGAATTCTTCTTGTTTGTATGAGATCTTGTAGAAAATTTCAGTCATATTTCTTCACCTTAACTATTTTAATATCGTTAAATAAAATATTTTCATCTTTTCCATTTACATTATAATTTGTTCACATCGTTTTGTTTAATTTTTTCTAATCAATCAATCTTAACATCGTATGGTTTTCCTTTCTTTTTGGCTGATTTAGCAGTAGTTACTAGTTCAGATGGAAAATAAATCGTGTTCATTTGTTTTCAATATAAGAATGCATTGAATTGCTTTTGTTTTCTGTTTGGCAAATTATTAGGTATTTATGGATAATTTCTTCTATGTCATAGTTTTCTACTTTGAGTACTCAGTGTACAAATATATTGTCATAAAAAAATTATTTTTGTTTTGCGCTATGTGCAAATCACTAGAAAATATTTTTTTTTCACCCGATTTCAATTTCGACTCAAGTGGACTTATATGTATAAATTATAGTGTTTCTATATTTTTTTAACGTGGCAACACAGTAGAGTAAGGATGATTGTCTATTACAATTTTCACAATTAATATCATTAAAAATAAAAAGTATTTCCACCAAGACTAAAATAAATAAACGTTACAAAATTTAATTGGAATATTTTATACTAAGCATAATTTAAGAAGCAACTATGTAATTTCATTTCTGAATCAAGAAAATAATTATTGATGCAGAACTTACATTACAAAAGCTCCCTAATCGCAATTGCTAACAATCAACTATAAAATGCAGCAATATATATGTATATAGTGTCTAGTACAGAAGGTACAGTGGGAAAAGAAAACACAGTAATATCTAAAGCTTATCTGATTAAGTAGCAGCGTGGTCCATAGTCCGTAGAGGTATTAAAGACGTAACCATAGGCAAACCCCAGGTAGATTAAAGAAGTGGGTCTGTGGCTCAAGGGTACTCGTCCAGAGGCGTGACCAGTAAAAACCCTGTTTAGAAATACGGTTGTAATATCTATACAGTGAATATGCAAAATGTAACATATTTTCAAGGCGATATGGATAAGTGTATAGTATAGTGTGTAGTTCGTGCATTAATGAGCAAATTAAATAATATGCCATTTACCTTATTACTAAGGGTTTTTCTCTATGTCCTGTGGAATACAGAGGTCTGATAACGGCTTAGAAAAAGAGGAAACTTATCCAGCGTCTCAATATCAGGTCACAAATGTATGCTATAGTGGCCGCCTAAAAGATTCAGTTGTGTAGTAGGAAACAATTCAGAAAGAGAAGAGAATACTAAACACGTGCCGTGTTTCTCACCTAACCTCAAACTGTTGCAAACCCAAAAAGTGCTTTTTCCATCAACATCACGACAAAACATTAATCATAACCAAAAACAATGTGTAGGAGACAATTGAATCGCTACAATACAATTACCTTAATACAGGATGATCTCGGATTGTCATAAAATATTGAAGGGAAGCACAGCACAGCAGGCGACACGGCAAAATTCGAAAAAAGATCAAGTCATCAGTATTCGATGTGCCACGAGACACGCATTTTTTTTTGTTTTATTATGTTTATTTACTTCTTCTTTCCATTTCTTATTATTTTCTTTATTGTTTTTTTTAATTGTTTAATTATTTTTTTGTATTAGGTATATTAATATTGTTTAATTTTTTTTAAATTCTTTTATTATTTTTAACATTTAGGGGTTGAACATTTAGTTCACCCCTTAGTCGCAATCCGTAGGCTATTTAGCGCACTTCGCGATGCCTGGCCATGTCCTGCACCACGCCAATGTGCCTCTCATATCCTAGCACTCGCATACAGCACCTAGAGCTGTGACCTTGAAATCTCCTTCTTACGTAGATGACCTACACGCTAGAGAAGACGTACAAGAGAAAGCGGTCTAAGGGATAAATTCTCTATAGTTGATGTTCCTGTGATACTATGATGCGTGCTATTTTTTTTGCCATCTGATTCCAATATTGGCTGTAAACCATAATTCCGTAACACGGGAACTCCGTACCTTGATACAACGATAGTCAGTTACTTATTAAACCACTAAAACCATTGTTATATCAGCAAATTAAAAAAATATTAATTTTATCATTGCGGCTTTCAATTCTGAATTATGCGTGGCGTATTTCTTAAAATGTAAATTTCTAAGTAGGGATTTCTCAAAGTTAGTCAGATGGAGCAGATAGCTGAACTACTGAACATATAAAACTGTTAATTGTTGCCCCGTTTGCCCCTACGAAAACCAGTATTAAGAATATTAATTATTATGGAAATGTTACATATTGTTAAGCGGCACTGCATGTCTAAATAATCGAAATATTTAATGGAAGCATTCCAGTGTTGTAGCAACATTAATAACCATACAAAGAAATAAAGAAAAGGAGAATTGGGTCACTAGATGTGTTATATGATTTATAATTATAGCATATTAAAATGTATATGAATTATATATCATAGTGCATATTGAGCATATAATATGCATTTTGAAAAATAATTATAGAGCTAATATTGTAATTTAATTTATAGAATAATTATATTATTTTATCTAAAACATATTTGTCTATATAATTTATATATTGTCAAAGATAATTTAGAAAGTTCACTGTTTAATTTAATTTACACTTTTAGAGTGAATTACCATTTCATTATTTAGTATCAATTCGATGGTAACTGTATAGCGATCTGTTGTTTTGGTGTGAATTATACAGGGTATTGCCATTTCACTTGTGTTGTTATTTTTTAGAGATTTAATATATTATATATGATCTATACAGCTACGGCTACCATACTCTTATCTAGTGACATCATTAATATGGGACCTAAAATCGAATCGAAGATTAATCAAATATTTACAGTCAATTTTAATTGTTTATGTACTGTGCCATGACGGACATATAATTATCGTTATAATATTTATAAAAAAGTGTACGTACAGATTTTTTTATTTCAGATGTATGACAGAACGTTGGTTGAAAAAAATCTATAACAAAGGTGGACCAGAGAAATCGCTGTGAATTATTGTCAAGTTTGTAACATCACCACTAGAGGGCGTTACAGTAAAGCTAAATTAGAAAAATGTGATATCTCCTGAATTCAGTATGATGAGGAATACTGAAAATATGTTCTTGGTAATGTTCGTAAAATTTTGAATGACTTTGGACCAAAAATGTTTTTCATAGCTCTGAAAATTAGGTGGTGGAGGGAAGCTAAACATTTGTAGAGAGAAATGGTAATTACCCCGGTTTGGCTTGACAGAGTCAAACGAATTTGGTTTCATTGGAAAGAGAAGAAATCATTTTTGCTTTATTATTGCTAAGTTTTTGCATTAAATATATTTCCCTAGTTTTGTTATTTGCATGAACGTAGAAAAAATAACTTAAACTAATAGTAGGTACACGTATTTTTGAATTAACGAAACCAACAATATGTGAAACATCAATAAAACTATGTTATTAAATATTCACAACTTAGCCATGAATCAAGTTCTTAAAGTGTTCACCTTGTACATCTATACACTTTCTTATTCGGAAAACGTTTTCTTTGACATTTCTTACGTAATTCTTTAGGAGTAATACTGGCAAATACGTCTCGTATTCGATTCTGCAATATTTCACGTGCGATGTGGTGGCTATGTGTACATTAGATTTTTTATGTGGCCCCAAGAAAAAATCGGGTAGGGTGAACGAGGAGGTCATCGAATTGGCCTACTAGTCGTAATGAACTGTTGTCTAAAATTTCGCTGCATATAACTTGGCACATGTGCATTTTGAGGTGGGGCATCGTCCTGCTGAAAATAAAGAGGTATATTTTTCGCTTTCCAAAAATTTCTCAATTGGATTCTCTAAAAATTCTAAATATCGCTCACTCGTTAGACGTCCCTAACAAAATGAAATTCCCTTGAATCATTCTATGTTCGTTTTCTACTGACCAGTATCTGGTGCTTTGTCTGTGTAATTTATGATTGTTAACATACCATTGTTGAGAAGCCTGTATTCATCTGAATACATGAAAATACATTGAAAATACCAAATCGTTGTTGTCATTATATTCTTATACATAAACCAATTAGAGTACTCCGGTCTTCGATCCAAATCGCCGACATAAAAATGTTGGTGTAATTGGTATTGGAATGAGCGAAACCTGTGTTTCTTCAATATGCATCTAGCCGATTCATGACTAATACCCAGTTCTTGCCAGATATTCCTTGTGGATGCTGTGGGATTCAGATACACAAATACGTTACCTTCAACCGCTTCACTGACAATAAATTAGTTTTGTTGCACATGAGGCACATGAGGCACACGAGCTATTGCCTCGATGGATGGTAACGTCGATTAGGATATTCTTCTTGATAGATCTTCGGTTTCTGTAGCGTTTTTGCCACATTGTCCATAAAATGTTAAAATATGCTCACTTCTGAAAAAAATAACTATTACCGATTAGAGATTTTAAAATTATATTAAATTTAATAAATTCAACTCAAAAGGTATGTTGATAATAATTGTCAAACTGAGAAGTAATGCAACTTATTATTGTTTGTTATATTTATGTCTGCCATGTCATACTCGATACATTTTCAGATATTTCAACATCTATCAAAATAGGTAATTTTAAATAAAACCGTATATATTATGTTGTAAAAACAAATTTAGCTGTATTATGAAAGTATTATTTTTGAGTAATTTCAAAAAAAGTATTTTTTCAACTTTTGAACTCCTTGTCGCATAATTCAGCAACAAAAAACTACAATCGGACACTTGCTCCATTATTTGTGACAATAGGAACCATTTTAGGTGCACCATGGCATACTAGATTGAATACTAAAATTCGATATAAGAAGTTCATAATGGAGTTAAAAAATTAATTAAATTAGTACACCCACATGCAAAATATTCTCTAGATTCCATAAATGTAAAAATATACAGGGAATCACATTTAAAAATCAGAGGTTGGGGACACTTCCGATGAAACCGGATGTCGTACAAACTTGAAAAGTAGATGAAAAATTGTAGTCTTAAGCTCGATCAGTTTACAAATAACGAAATGGCAACCGGAAAGTGATATCGTTGACCCCCGGTATTTCTCGTTGACCCCATTCAAAAATATTGTTATTATTATTAATTGATTAATAATAACAATTATATAATGAATAACGTGACGTACAAGGAATTCGAGGGGCACCTACAAGGGGACTGCAAGGGTGAGATTTCTGGCTACAACATTCTAAATTCCAGAAAGTCTCCATCGTCAAAGATGTAAAAGTAGACGTTCATGTTACCAGCATTTATGAGTCGCCTATATCATAAACAAATATTTAGCAATAAGCACATAGCAATCACGTGCATGTATAAATATAGTTGTTATAGAAATACCTAAGATATATCGTTCACATTTTAACTTTTTTTGTTAGAGCAAGGAGAACGACTTCTCCTAAACGCAAAGTTACCTTTTGACTAGTAACTGTTTGTAAGTATGTGGTATCAAAGAAATCGAGACTTTTAAATATATAGTGTTATTTTCTGGTTCCATTACAAGGAAATTATGAAAGTAAATCACCGTGGCAAATATTTCATTACATAAAAACTTGTTTATAAATTTATAATTTAATATTGGAATTATTGAAGGAATGATAGTGGTGACAATACTATTAGGCCAGCAGAAATAGGGTTTCAAGAAAGAAAACTCTATATATATATATATATATATATATATATATATATATATATATATATATATATATATATATATATATATATATATATATATATACATATATATTAGAAACGAAAAACTAAAATCATTTGTTGGTTGTATGTATTAATTGTTTCTTCGAAAATTCTCGAAAAAAATCCAATTTTCCAGAGTGTGTCCAGATATAGCACTGGTAAGTGTGTTTTCTTTCTTATTCGTCTATTTGCTTATTTCTATGTAATGAAATGCTACAAACCCAAGATTACTTTTCACAATATATATATATATATATATATATATATATATATATATATATATATATATATATATATATATATATATATAGATATATATATATATATATATATATATATATATACATATATATATATATATATATATATATATATATATATATATATATATATATATATATATATATATATATATATATATATATATATATATATATACATATATATATATATATATATATATATATATATATATATACATATATATATATATATATATATATATATATATATATATATATATATATATATATATATATATATATATATATATATATATATATATATATATCTTCTAATTTCTTTGCTATCTTTATATATTTTTTTTGGAGGGTTTATCTTGGGATAGTAGCAATAAACGACTGATTAGGTTACTTGACGTTTCGGTCCCTTTCTTGGGCCTTTTTCAAAAGAGTATTTTCTTTTGTGACATATTTGACACAGGCAAAAATGACAGTTTTAATTAATTTTTTAGGTTACTAGACTGTTCGATTAGTATTATAGGGAAGAACAGCCAAGAAACCCTACGAACTTAGGTTATTTTATATTTCATTATTATTCAATTAAAATAACCTAAGTTCGTAGGGTTTCTTGGCTGTTCTTCCCTATGATACTAATCGAACAGTCTAGTAACCTTAAAAATTAATTAAAACTGTCATTTTTGCCTGTGTCAAATATGTCACAAAATAAAATACTCTTTTGAAAAAGGCCCAAGAAAGGGACCGAAACGTCAAGTAACCTAATCAGTCGTTTTATTGCTACTATCCCAAGATAAACCCTCCAAAAAAAAAAAAAAAAAATATATATATATATATATATATATATATATATATATATATATATATATATATATATATATATATATATATATATATATATATATATATATATATATATATATATATATATATATATATATATATATATATATATATATATATATGTATATACACCATGGCGTTCAATTTTGCATGTTTGTTTGCAAATTTAATATTTGTATACACACATTTATCATTTTTAAATCATATATTAAAACATTCTTATTCTTCTTGCACATATTTATAGCCCATTCAAACCCAAATAACGTGGGACTGCAATTTCTAGCAAATATTCTCAAAATATCGCAATTCACACACATTTATCTGTCTGTGATCAAACAAGGTCAATACCCTAAAACATTTTCGTTTCAATTTCGCAACTATCCTAGTAAATAAGATATCGGGGTTGAGGTTGAATTAAATACTTGTCGAAACACTACATGAATATTAATGTAATTCTAGTAAAATCACGACAGATGTTAGAATTTTCATAAGGCAAGTTAGTAAGCCTTGTAGATAAATAAGGAAATTTTACAAGTATATTGGTTTTTATAAGAGTTTTATTGCTGCCCTCAGTGCTGTAATAACAATTACAGGAGCAATAATGATATATACGATTCCATACTATACATAAGTGTCCAGTAGGGAAATATTTGTGTTTATAACTCTTGTCATTGCAATGTATTCAGGACAATATTATAAACATTATTAAAATAACTTCCGTTATTATGGGAATGTTAGGTTTATCTTTTCGTGTGTTTTGCGTCAGAGGTATTGCGAATTTCGTTTAATTATTTTGGTTACGATGATTTCTGATATTAGTAGTGCCAAGGCACCTGAAGAAATAACGAATTCACCAAATGCCGGAGCAGAAAACTTTGTGCCTGCAGAATCAAGGCTTCAACATGACAAAACGTACAGTCTGTTCCGTTAATGGTTGAATATGAAGAAGGTGAGAAACGTATATTTTCCTATAGGTTTATTTGCGTTAATTTTTGAGAAATATGATTACGCCCGATTTTACTATACGCCTACCTTTCTATATGTGGCATAAATTTCCCTATTGGGAGAGCTATATAATAAATATTTAACGGTATCTTTTCCTGTAATTTATACGTCTTTAAAGTTCGGACCTATATTTTATTTCCTAATTAAACTCCAACATCAAAGGCATTATAATAATCAATGGTGTCATCATCTATAATCCTTAAATGGCCATAACTCGTGGAATCTTCATTTATTCTACTATCACTAGCATAAATATGCTGATATATATGTTCAAACTTCAAATTGTATTAATTAATTGTATTAATTGTTGTATTCGTTTATTGTCCGTTGTAAATATCATTATTTCTATCGATTTAAAAAACAACGCTTGTAGTCCGGTCAAAATGACATCAAGGATATAATAATTCGCATACAGCTTTTTTATGGCTCGTCCTACGTTCGTCCTATGGCAAAACCAATGGGATTTTGATGGTTTTTCCTACTTACAGACTCCACTATGTTATGCTGATTTAGTCGAGCTTTGCTCTAGGCTATAGTGTGACTTAATATATTTTATCCGTAATCACATTATAATTGGAGTTTTATCCACACTTATGATGCATATAAAGTACCACCTTATCAACTAGTGGCATAATAAAATTACTTTATTCCACTAGTGGAATAATTAAAAATATAATCTTAAATCGATTACATTTTCTTTATTTTTTATTAAAATTGACATTAACATTGACATTAATTGACATTAAATTGATTTAATTGACATTCAATATTTAAATATAAGACATTTCCTTCTTTGTTTTATCATATATCACTTCGTTTCAATTAATAACAAGCTTGTAGTTGTCACATGTTTCAGAACGCATAGTGCTTGTCGAAGTTTTTGGTAAATCTGTAGAAACAATGGATGTCTCCTCTCGTAGGAAACGACTAGTACCTTGGATTTTCCTTGCGGGATCAAGATTATTGGATCCTCGATATAACTTTCTGCTATAGCGGAACTTCTCTACCCACCATGTTGTTTAATTGTTGTAAGGTCTGCACCTTTATTAGTCAGTAAAGTTGCTGAAGTAAAGTTGCCTCATGCAATGGCTGCTGTAAGTTTCTGGGTTTGCGAGATACAAAAATGAAGCAACTCTTGAAGGAACATTGGACAAAGTGTTGCTTCCAACAGGTTGTGAAGTACATTTTTGATTAATGTATCGTAAAAAGAATCTGTCGTTGGATTACTTCTTCGGGCGTAAGGACATGTATTTTCTACACGTCTCGACAGTATTGATAAAGAATCCTTCTTCCATAATTGTGAATTTTCGTGAGACGCCGGTCTTGGTATTTGGTATAAAAATAAAAAGATATGCGCCCTTGTCTACTACATCATTGATTTTTAAATTCGCCAATTCACAGCAACGACAGGCACCAGACACACCCATTATTAGTGCAACCTAAAATATTTCAAGGTTTATTTTCTACAATGCCTAAAAGGTTAAGAGATATTACCTTAATCAACAAATATTCTTTATCGCAAGCCTTTGTCAAAAATTCTTTCACGTGTGCTCTTTCCAATACCGCAGCTTTCTTCACTTTGTACCCTCTCGACTCACTCTTCAGATAGGCAGTGAGCTTACTATGTTTTCCAATTTCTGTGTTTTTATGGATCTTTATAGCGGCTTTCGGTATCGAGTACCTCGACCACATGGATGAAACTGCATAAGTCTTCTTCAAATTTAGGAAATACGATAGCAGAACGTCCTCATTTATTGTCATTACCCCCCGATTTTCTATCCATTCATTAAATTCGGAAAATATTTTTCATAATGTTCCCTGGACTTCGTAAGCAATAATTGGAGAGTCGCTTCTTCGGCTTCCTGAAGGAATCTCTCAGGAACAGAATCGTTCTCTTGCATTTTTCATCAACTTCACAAATTTTTACAAATGAAATTAATGATCAATCGAAACTAAATAGCAACCATTCCATACCTTGTATTTTTTAATTAATTTCAATAATTTTTACAGCCGATGTCAGAGGGAAATATCAAATAATTGTTTGATTAGATCTGATTTTAAATTACCATGATTGTGGAAAAAACATTGTATAGCATTCGTATTTTAGTAAAATTAAACTAATTTAAAATCTAGAACTTGAGTTTAAACTTTCTTGCGTGGATAAAACGCTATCTAAAACACTTATACAATAAATAACTATTAAAAGTGTCTAACTTTTTAACGAAAAAAGGTATAAATAAATTAAAAATAGTAAATGGAAGATCATATTACGTGCATGGACTTGAGATCTCTACTCGATTTTTCGACATAACATAGTTTGTTTCTGAGGTACAGATATAGTATTGGAAATTGATATCAAAAAATATTGAAGTCATCAGCAAACATGCCTACAATGCTAGAGCTCATTTTAGTGTTTCGTTCATTATTGACTCGTTTCCAAAAATGGCTTTACTTTTATTTTCAGCTGCAAATATTGTTTCAGTCGTCCAGGCACTCCGTTTTTCCTCTTTTAATCCTTGTTTTAATCCTACACCTTTTGCGATTATCGCAATATATGCCAATATTCCTCAGATTGATTCAAATTGAAAGTATTTACCTATAATAATATATACTCCATACCTATATATAATATATACAATATATACTCTGGTGTAATGTTGTACGCAACTCTCATTGAACCGAACCACATAATACTACTATTTTTCTTAAAAAGGAATTTCCGTGGAAAATATTCATGAACGTTCTTATGGAGCGTATTCTCCCAAATGCATTTGATTTTATCTAGAAGGAAAATTATTATATATCCTATTATTATTAACAATTCTTTTTTTACATGAACCCGTTAGATGTTGGTCCTGTATCTATCAAATATATTCCAAAATGATCAGATAAATGAATATCATGGGTGGCAGCTATCAGCTAATCAGACAATTACTACCCTTACTTGTAACTCGAGTAGGTTCTCACGATAAGGTCTATAAAAACAAACATTAAAAAAATCAACTGTACTGATTTAATACATAAAAGTATTAGAGAAAACAACAATAATCGTAACTAGATCACATGTTATTTTCGATACGGCTATATTAGTTCTTTCACATAATGTATATTTAGTGATCCAAAACCTGAGCAGTCAGTACATTACTAAATAGTTTCCATCCTACTCAAAACTGTTCCAGTGCGTGATTTTATAGGTTTACTATAGTATTATTACACACAATAAAGCGATACATTTATGATACATGTCTTCAACCAACTTGTAACTATCATATGTTAAGGTCAGCGGAATCGTATTGCAAAAAGTATAATGCCTAAGGCTAACGTGGATAAAGTGGGATCACTTTATCCACATTAACGTTTCACTTTGCCGTCCCTTTGCACAATTTTCCAAAAGAACACAAAAATATTGGTATTTATGATCATATTTATTGAACAAATGAAGAAAAATAAATATGAACAAATAGAGTACGAAAATAGAGTAATATATGAACAATATTTAAAATAAAGCTTTACAAGCTTAATAGTCTAAAAAAGCATGGTATGATTCATCTCTTAAATATAAGAAATGTCAAGAATATCACAGGACACCGACAGTCTTCGCATATTAGATAAAGAGCACTCCAAACATTTCGCATGTTAGATAAAGATAAACAGGGCTGCAGCTGTTCAACAAAGCAGCGGATTTGTTTTGAGTAGAGAGTCGCTCTGTGTGATGAAAAGTTACAGTTTTTTTATTTCTTATATATTCGAGTAGTACATCTCTATATAAATATAAATTGAATATATATGGATATATAAATTGAATATATATGGAATATATATGAATATATACTTGCATAAGGGCGTATCTCAGTTTTGACCAAAAACGTGATATTTAAATATTTGGTATCACATAAGGTGCTTTAATCATATGACAATCATATGGGGCTAAAATGCTACCACCAGAGGTATTTAGACGTAAGCCTATTTCAACGTACAGTATAAAAATCTAACATAATGATGTATCTTAATATACGCCGGTTGGCCGGTGTAAAACAGTATAAAGATCTAAGATAAAGATGTATCTCAATATACGCTGGTAGATTTTATTTCTCTTTAGGCAATAATAAGAGATTCAAATAATAGTATATTAAGTCTCAAGAACAACGGTACGGGTTCATACCATTTGAAGACAATGACTCAGATCATTGTCA